>QFDD01000762.1:0-44703 GCA_006871305.1 Vachellia collinsii
GGATCGAAGCCATTCTCCTGCACCTATGCTGAGATGGTAAATTGTTATTAAAATTGTTAATTGGTTTTTAATTGTTTTGTAATTGTTAATTGTTATTGAAATTGTTATATTATGTTTATTTAGGACTACACAGCGAGGAGGGAGGGTCGGAGGGCCACATACGGAGATATGTATGTGGCCACCCACAGGCACAATGACGGGACTCCATTATCTGAGGAGACTGAGCAGATTATTGTAAGTATATTTTGTCTTTTCTATAAATATTTAATATTTATTGCATTTTATATATTAATTTAATATCATTTGTTTTCTATTGCAGGAGCGTATTCAGCGAACTGACGCTGAGCTCAGGGAGTCCCAGGGGTCAACCTTAGACCTCACTCTCTCACTGAAGACGGCGATGGAAGGTTGTGATCAGTACCCTGGGCGACTTCCAGGATTCGGGTTTGGGGCGACGAGGACCAGGGTCTTCGGAAGTAGCAGATATGAAGCTGGGACTTTATCTTCTGCTGCTGTGTCCCAGGCGACCACATCGGGACCCAGGAGGCACGGTGATTCCGATGTGGACCGCGAGTCTCTACGTGCTGAACTGCGAGAGGAGGTTTGAGAGGAGGTCCTAGGGCAGGTCGACGCTCAAGTGGACGCCCAGGTCCAAGCACGGGTGGAGGCCCAGGTGGAGGCCCATGCTCAGACACAGGCGCAGATGCAGGCGCAAATGGAGATGTGGAGGCAAGTTGCCAACTCCATTATCCAGATGGCCTTTCACCAGGTTTAGCCCGGCGTCGCTCCTCCGCAGCTCCCTCCGATGGTGTTGCCGATCTTCACGCCACCACCAGCTCAGCCTGATCCCCAGCCTCCTCAGATAGATGATCGGCCAGACGGTCAGCGTGACCCACCGCCCCCTCAGCCAGATTCTTGATCGAGTTTTTTTTACTTGTACAAATTGTAAAAATTGTAAAACTGCATTTAAAAGTGTTATTAGTTAAATTTAAAAATTTCCTTTAAAAGTGTTATTCATTAGATGTTGGAAATTTCATTTAAAAATTTTCCTAACTTATTATTTAAATTTAATAATATAAATATTTAAATGTTGGAAATTCATCAAATTTAAAAAAAAGTAAAATGAATATAAGTTAGGAAGTTAGCAGCGGTTTTAAAACCGCTGCCAAAATCGCTGCTAAAACAACGGTCTAATTTTAGCAGCGGTTTTAGAACCGCTACAAATTTGAAATTGCAACAATCCCGCCACTGATTTCCAAAATTTTTTTAGTAACGGTTTAAAACCGCTACAAAGTGACATAAATCGCTAGTAAAAACAGTGACATAAACTGCTACAAATTAAACCGTTGCAAAAAAGCGTGACCCAAACTGCTGCTAATTCTTGCCAGACATCCTACAAATACCTTTCCACCCCCATTTCTTTTCCACCCCTCTTTTGTTTTGTCCCGCTCGCTGTGCACTCATTTTTGAGTGGTTTGGAAAGCTTCTGATGTGTAGTTTAAGTTATAGGTATTCTTCTTAACCCTTTGTGTTGTTATGGTATTTATTTAATGCTAATTGTCAAATTATGCATTTGTTTATTTAATTTATTAATATTGATTATGCTAAAATAATCTTTTATTTTTTTCTTTTCAAGCACTTAAATAACTGCAGCAAATAATATATGTTATTTAATTATTAGTACTTCATTTTAATTAATTATTCATCTATTATAAATTATAAATTAATTTATATAATTGTAATAATTTTTTTTAATAATTAAAATATTATTTAGAATAAAGTTTGTCTTTTAAAAAAATTATTATTATTTTTGTAGTGGTTTATAACCGCTACAAAAATCCTAGTGAGAGATATAAGGTGGGATTTTTAAATTATTCATATTTAAATTTGTAGCGGTTTTAAACCGCTGCAAATTGTTGGCGGGAATTTTTAAATTTTGGCGCTAAACCAATTTTCAATTTGAACATTAGCAGTGGTTAAAAACCCGCTACAATTTTTTGTCACTCATTTTTAATTTTGTAGCGGTTTCGTTGAGAGCTACAATATTGTTAATTTCTTTTTTCGTAATTAAATTTTAGTAGCGGTTTTTATATCCGCTATAAATTCTGCACCGTTTCCATTTGTAGCGGTTATTAAGCGCTGCAAGTTAGTAGCGGGTTTTCTTGCCACGCATCGGTTCACTAAAACCGCTGCTAAACCTGTTGCCACGGTGAGTTTTGCAACGGTTTAGTGAACCGCTGAAATATCTCCTGAAGTGGTTAATAACCGCTACAATGACAAGAAATAACCGCTACAAAATCACCATTTTTTTTGTAGTGAATTTAATGTAAACTTAAAATGATCATTTGTATAATTTGACCTTTTTTTAGGTAAAATTATTCATTTGGTTCTATAAGTTTACATTAGGTTTCATTTTAGTTCATTAAATTTAAAAAATTTACTTTTAGTCATTTAATCTTAACACTATTAGTTTCAATTGACAGAAAAAGTTGACTCAATAAATGTAAACATTTATTCTTCAATTAAATACTGATAAAATATGATTAAATCTTATCATATAAAAATAGTTATATTAAATAATTAATATTTAAACATATTTTAACATCACTTGTTGATAACATCTTAGTTAAATTTGTTGAGTTAGAATTTCCATTAAGTAAAACTAACCACTTTAAGAATAAATGAGTAAAAGTATATTTTTTAAATTTAAATAATTAAACTGAAATTTAATATAAACATAAATGACAAAACCTATCATTACAAAAAATATACAAACAGATTGCGATGTTAACTCACCTATCTGTTTGGACATAAACTTTCGACCAGTTAACTGGCATGTGAATTTGGACCTCCCTATCTAACAATTCAAACTTAACCATTCCCATTATTCTAAGGAAGCAATCTCTTTGTAAAATGAAAGAAAAAAGTAGTTCAATACAACTATGAAGGAAGAAATAAAAACCTTAAGTAGACATATGACAACATATTAAGAAAGTTAGTCCATACACATCGATTTGCTAATATATCCTTTGAGCTATCATTCCCTTTTTTCTTGCCCATTTTATCACCCTTTTTATCTTATGCATTATGGATGTTTTCATTTATGAAAGTTCTTACTATTAGAAATTTAGTATCTTTTCCCATTGCATAAGCACCCAGGGTTAATAATTACCAATCAAGTTATTTATCCTGAAGCCAATGACAACTCAGGGTGTTAGTAAATACAAATTAGGATCATTTGAATGACAACTTACATGGTAACGAATGACAACAATCAATAATAATTTAATAAATTGACACAACTTACACAAATTTCTTCTTTCTTGCATCCTCCCCTGTTGGTTATGTATTGTCGTTTCCATGTTCTTCAACAAATATATAACCACTTTCTCCATTGAAACTAATAAAATACTCTACCCCTTCATCATCTACCAAGTCCACAAATGTACTTGTACTATCAAAGCAAATTGTGAATTTCATAAAAAGTCCATCACTTTCTTTTCTCACAATAGATGCTATAAGTATTTTCAATTCTTCAAATGTTGTACCTTCCTTAATGATTTTTGTTCTTACACTATCCCCCACATATCGGATATCACCTTCTTCATTTACAAATTGTCCCCCAATATGAAATAAACATAATATGTAATTCCCCAATGTATTTGCCATCTTCACTGACAACCTGCATCACAAACTTATTATTGACAACTCAACTAATCATATTAACAACTTTCAAGGCTAATATTGACAACACATTTTTCATTCACATAGTAGTTGTTATCAGCACAAATATTCTTATCATTGACAACTAAACTAGTCATATTAACAATTATCGATGCTTGTATTAACAATACAATTTCAATTTACATAACAGTGGTTCTTGGCATAAAGGAGCTTTCTATTGATAACTAAATTAGCCCGATTAACAATTACTGAGACATGTATTGACAACACATTTTCAATTTGCATAACAGTGGTTCTCAAAACACAATAGCTTCATCTTTTTCATTCATTCCTACCAGAGACAGCACAATTGACCAGAAACAGAGCATAAATTCCTAGAAATAGAGCATACTTCAAAACTCTAACCAACACACAATCAAACAACAATTTACATTATAAAGATGACATACGGTTAAAAATGTTTGTATAGAACGATCTCATATATACCCAAAAGCCTAACCCCATCATTTTTTTGGACAAAAATATACACTTTTCAGATTTTACAAAGAAAATAAGATGGGAGTTATTAACCTCCAACTTTGCACATCTGATAGGGGAAGGTTGCTGTTAGGATCGGATTTGACCAAGAGGGGGGGTGAATTGGTCAGATAAAATTTTCGCAACGTTAAAAGTGTAAAACAGAGTATGAAGAAAATGGACAAAGTGGTTTATCCTGGTTCGGCCCTCTCTGACCTACGTCCAGTCCTCAGAATCCACTGAGCTTTTCAAATTCACTAATCTCAACAGATTACAACCAATCCGAAGAAGGACTCTCCCCCTTCCTAACTCAAACTGACCCACTGACACTTTTGCTCGTGTCTCAACTCACTCAAGATTCTCCAACCTTGAGTATCTCTAACAATATCAATGAACAACAAATATATTCTCCTCTCTGAGAATTGAATGATAAACACTGAAGCTCTTAAATATGAGAATATGAAAACAGAGTAGATAGCGTAATCAGATTTTCGTGTGCGTTCGCTGCTCTGTTTTTCGTTCTTCACGGCGTTGCCTTTTATAGATGCGGAGAATTAAAGAGCCGTTGGAGTCAATCAAGTTTCCGTTAGACTCAGTGCTTAGAATTTGTCCGTTGAGGCTCCTTTCTGATCTGGCAAAGAGATTAAATAAACGCTGCATGAACAGTACAGTAATTTGAACTCTGCATAATGCTTTCTGACAACGTTGAACAACTGTCGGAAACTAAACTCGAGTTTTCCTTTCTCATAACTCGAGTTCTTGAAATTTTCAACGTAAAAATCTTCAAAACTTTTGTTGTAACTCGAGTTTTAATAAGAGTTTTGATAAAACTTGAGTTACAGAACTTGAAACTCGATTTTCAGAGGTTACTGGAAGTTGCTGTGAAGTACTCTTCGAAACTCGAGTTCCAGTATGCAAAACTTCAAGTTTTGATACTTCTCAAATCATAACTTTCATATGAAACTCGAGTTGCCTTGAGAGTTTTGAGTTACAGCGTGTTTTCTCTTCGAAACTCGAGTTGTCCTTCACAAAACTTCAAGTTATAGGATTTTCAAAATATAACTTTTATATGAAACTCGAGTTACACTGGAAGTTTTAAGTTTAAAACAAGTTTGTCTCTCGAAACTCGAGTTCCATCTGGCCAAACTCGAGTTCTGTGAAAACTCTAAGTGAAACTTCAAGTTTTGAAAGAAGTTTCGAAGTTCAGAAATTTTCCTCAGCCCGAAACTCGAGTTCTGTGATCCCGAAACTCGAGTTCTTGTGAGAACTTTCGCTTAGAGAGTTTCTCTTTCTTCGAAACTCGAGTTCTGATAAACCAAACTCGAGTTCTACCAAAACTTTCACCGAAACTTCAAGTTTTGAAAGGAAGTTGTGTTTCTCTCTCTTCGAAACTCGAGTTCTGTTAGCCACAACTCGAGTTCCATCAAAACTTTTAATGTAACTCGAGTTCTAAATGGAAGTTCTGTATTTCAACATAGTTTTAAAGCCCGAAACTCGAGTTCTACAAACGAAACTCGAGTTTTGTCAAAACTTCCAACATAACTTGAGTTTTCTCTTAGAGTTCGGTTTTTCCAAAACACTTCCAACGTTCAAAACTCGAGTTTTAAAACACAAAACTCGAGTTCTTCCAGAACTTTTACTTCAACTCGAGTTCTGTAAAGAGTTTTGCATTTGTAAAACTTTTCTAAAGCCCGAAACTCGAGTTTTAAAACATGAAACTCGAGTTATACCAAAACTTTTATTCAAACTCGAGTTCTAAAGAGAGTTTTGAATTTCTAAAGCTTTTTCAACACCCGAGACTCGAGTTTTAGCTTCCAGAACTCGAGTTTTGACAGAACTTGAATCAAAACTTGAGTTCTCTTGAAAGTTTGAGATTTGTAAAACGTTTTTAAACATAGTAACTCGAGTTCAAATAATTATAACTCGAGTTCTCTCAAACATTTCACTGAAACTCGAAATTTATTTAAACCTTTTTGAAAACAAACAATTCAAACACAATTTCAAAAACATATTTGTCATCATCAAAACATTATCTCAATAGTTGCCTCCACTTTAGTATGGTAGATGATCAATGAAAGAGATGGTGTTGGATGATGGAGTGTAGAAGATGATGGAGCAGAGCAGATCAGAGCGCATTAAGAGAGGGAGAAGAACGTGCAAAGAGAGGAAAGCCTGATGTTTTCTTTAGTGTAGGTTTCTTTTCTTTTAGAATAATGATTGGGGCATTTTGGTATTTTCACCATTGGAAATAATTATTCTAAAGTCCCTTGGGACTTAGAAATTATTTCAACATTTCCATGGACTTTCTTGTAGTAAATTCTGTTGCTTGGGATTGCAGTGTAATTTTCCCATTTATATTCTTTGCATGTGTGTATTATGGCTTCTAGCAAGTTAATTATTCATTCTCCATATATAGTTTCAGTGGTCCAAATTTAAAATTTTCAATTGATGATTTGTCAATAAAAATTTCTTCTTGTTTTTTTTAAATACTTACAGCTTATATATTATTTTTATTTTAGATTATGTACACATTAATATAATTTTATAAAAAGTTTAAGAAACTAAATCTAGACAATTTAAATCAAGTGATGAGTACTCAAATTGAATCCCTCTTGAATGGAAAGCAGATCATAAGACTTGAATTTTCAGTAGCCTTCAATTTTCTTTCTGAGCATTTATTGACGCATTCATGGAAAACAGATCATAAGACTTGAATGGGACATTTTTCCATGTTGCTTTGTTGTTTGTACACATGAGCTCCACAGTTAGCTATGAGCATATATGGTGTGAAACAAATGCCTTTCTTCATTCATGCTTCAATACTATCATTATTCTAGTGTTCTAGGCGTAGAGGAACTACACCAATTGTAAACACCCTATTTTGTCCGGGCCCCACAAAAATAATTGAGAAAAATCCTTCATGATAATTTCTTATAACTTGGGAACATCTTCTTTGAAAAGTGTCATTTATGATTATTAGTCTTCCATTGAAATTTGGGAAAGTTTTCCTTACCTTAATTTTAGTTCAAATCTTATTTATGTTGGTTGACTCCCAAATTAAGAAATGTCATTAAAGAAAAAAAATAAAAGAAATGTATTTGTTGAGATAATGTTTTGATGATGACAAATATGTTTTTGATCCTGTGATTAAATCTCATTGTTTTCAGAAAAGTTTAAGTAATCTTCAAGTTTTAATGAAAGTATTGAGAGAACTCGAGTTATAAGCTTCAGAACTCGAGTTACATTGTTTAAAAATGCTTTCAAAACCTAAAACTTTCAAGAGAACTCAAGTTTTAATAGAAGTGTTGTCAAAACTCGAGTTCTGGGAGTCAAAACTCGAGTGTTGGGTTTTGAAACAAGTTTCAAAAATCCAAAACTCTCAGTAGAACTCAAGTTTGAACAAAAGTTTTGTCACAAGTCGAGTTGTGTGTTACAGAACTCGAGTTTCGAGTGTCAAAACTATTTTAGAAAATCAGAACTCTTAGAGAGAACTCAAGTTTTAATGGAAGTTTTGGTGAAACTCGACTTATGTTTTGTAGAACTCGAGTTTCGGGCTCTGTTAAGTATTCGAAACTCAAAACTTCTTTTCAAAACTTGAAGTTTCAACAAAAGTTTTGATAGAACTCGGGTTATGAGAAGCAGAACTCGAGTTTTGAAGAGAGAGTATCAAAAATTCTTTCACAACTTGAAGTTTTAATAAAAGTTTTGATACAACTCGAGTTTTGGGAAAACATAGCTCGAGTTTCGAGCTCTGAAAAATTTCTTGAACTACAAAACTTCTTCCAAAACTTGACGTTTCGATAAGAGTTATAGTAGAACTCGAGTTTTAATAAATGTAACTCGAGTTTCAAGATGTGAACCCCTTTGAACTCAAAACTTCCAAGGAAACTCGAGTTAGCAATAAAAGTTATGATTTCAAATTCTTATAACTTGAAGTTTCAAAGTGAGAAACTCGAGTCTCGAAGAGCATAAAATGATTAAGCTTACAGAAAACTGTGAAAACCCGAGTTTTAAGTTTTGTAACTCAATTTTTGTCAAAACTCTTATTAAAACTCAAGTGACAACAAAAGTTGTCTGAATTCTGCTTTGTTATTTCTTCAATAACTTGAGTTCTTAGCAAGTAAAACTTGAGTTTGCTTTATCTAACAATAACGCAGAATGTCAGAAGCGTTACGTTGATTTCAAATCTTTCCTTATTCATGTAATATTTGTTTGAATCTCATCTACCATCATAAATGCTCATTTACTTTAATGATTAACAGAGAATGGAATTCTGATTGCTTCACCAGAAAGGGATTCAACGGTCAAATACGCAGAAACCACCCTACCTTCTGTCAGAAGTATTTATTGAGGGAAGCTGAACGACGAGGATGAGTGTAACGGAAACTTAAATGTTTGTAATAGATAATTAATATTTCCCAACTATAAAAGGCGAAGCAGTCAAGTTCCAGAGGACGAAGAACACAACGACGAGAAAGCAAATTTATTACTCTTCATCTACCTCCTTTTTTTTCATTCTCTCAGATATTTAAGCTTCAGTGTTCATCATTAAATTCTCAGAAAGGAGAATATACTTATTCATTTATTGATTCTGTGAGAGTAACTCAAAATTGGAGAATCTTGAGTGGGAAAAGACACGAGCAAAAGTATCAGTGGGTTAAATTAAGTTCGGAAGGGGGAGAGTCCTTCTTCTGAGTTGTTGTAATCTTTTGAGATTAGTGGATTTGAAAAGCTTAGAGGGTTCTGAGGATTGGACGTAGGTTAAGAGAACCGAACCAGGATAAATCTCTTTGTCAACTTTCCTTCATACTCTGTTTTACATTTAAAGCTTGCAAAAATTTTTATTAAACCAATTCACCCGCCCTCTTGGTCAAATCCTATCCTAACAGTATTAACAATTATTAGGTTTACATTAGGAAAATTTGATTCTTGCTCTTCACGAAAAATAAAAAAAATAATAAAAAATGAAAATTATAAAAATTCCTTCCTTTATGTTAATCAATTCCAAATTAGGTAATTTTATGAACAGAAATTTTTTGAAAAATAAAAAATGAAAACTATTAAGAAAAATCCCTCATTTATGTTGATTAGCTTTAAATTAAGTAGTTTTATTAACAAAAGAAATATTAAAAAATAAAAAAAATAAAATTAAAAAAAAAGATGGTGCATCAATGAGCAAATCCTGCTTGTTTCCTATAAAAAGGGAAGTAGGGGTTGAAGTAAAGGAGGTTGGTTTTTGGGATTTTGGAGGAGAAAATAGAAGGAGGCAAGAGGTACATCAGTCCTTCATCTTCTTTATTCTTTCATTCTCTTTTTGATCAATACATATGTGTGCTTAACATGTATGAAGCTTAATTTTATTTTCATTGTTTCCTTCAAATGAAAATGATGGAACATCTTTTTTTGAAAAAGCAAAGGGAAATTTTTTGAAATCATTTTACGTCGTGTGAGGCTTTTAGAACCTCCTCAGGTAAAACCGATTGTATTTTCGTGTGAGGTTATGGCAACCTTCTCAGGAAATATGATCTAAAATTTTTGACAAATTCCTACTCCCTTCAAAAAATAAACAATAAGAGATTTCTTCTAAAATAAAAGATACCAACCAAACAAAAAAAAACTTTTTTATGAATTAAATAAAACAATTTTCTTAAAAAAAAAGCAAACCAAGTGACACGCATTTCTACCCTGAACTACGTGGGCTTTGATCCCTCTAAAGGGTACGTAGGCCCTAGGCTTTCATCCTAGATCAAGTTCAACTGTATAAACATTTTTTTTAATTCCAATTTTTATTTTTATTATA
Organism: Vachellia collinsii; assembly: GCA_006871305.1. Lineage (NCBI taxonomy): Eukaryota > Viridiplantae > Streptophyta > Magnoliopsida > Fabales > Fabaceae > Vachellia > Vachellia collinsii. Next base: position 10,001 of record QFDD01000762.1, read on the forward strand.
CTTCTCTTCTATTAACTAACGTTTTTGTTTTTATTTTATTATAATTTTTCTTTTCTTTTTCTCTTTCGTCTTTCGTTTTTTATTTCAATTTTCGTTTTATTATATTTTTCTTAATGTTTCTTTTTGTCTTTTTTTATTATGCTTTTTTCCCTTTCTTTTTCTCTTCCCTCTTTCGTTTTTTTTTACATTTTTGTTCTCTTAATAATATTTTTTGCTTGTTCCTTTTCATTTGATTTTGTCTTTTATTTTATCTTTCTCTTCCTCTTTTATTTTTCTTTCTTATTTTATTTTATTTTCTTTCTTTTATTATATTTTCCTTTTGTAACATTTTTTTTTATTTCGTTGGGCAATGAAAATATTTTTTTGACCATATTATTTTAAATAATAAACTTAGAGTAACCGTTTTTACAAACGGGTGTTATGGGGTGTTTAACACCTTCTCCAAACACAATCGACTCCCAAACCCTATCCTATATTCATAGACCATGTTTTTTGGAAAAAGGTTCCCAAAATTTTCCTTCATTTAAAATTTTGGTGGCGACTCCTGAACCTAAATTTTGGATCTTACACCAATCCATCCCAAACTTGGTAGTTAAACTCTACTGATGATACCGTGGGGGATTTCTTGTGGAAAAATTGCTCTTCGGTGGAAAGCTTAACAGTATTTCCACATCATTCCAATCCAATTCTTCAAAGTTCCTTTGAAGCCACTTAAGCTCTCCTCCCCTGATAAGTCTTTATTAAATAAACATACACATGACCATTGGTGCTGATACCAATAAAAAAGGGGTAGCTCTCACTCGTTCGCCCAAATTGTAACAAAAGAAAAGAAAAATTTAATGTTCATATACGTTTGCACTTGAATAGGTTGCAGCTCATCAGAAATCGCTAATAGTTCAAAAATCTCAAAACATGCTTACTCATTGGAAAAACCATCCTTCCCTTGCTAGGCGAATGAAATATTTGGTGTTTTTTTTTTTTTAAATTCTGTTGCAATACATTAACAGTGAAAAATTAATGATTAAGCAAAAATCTTGAAATGACCATCAATATCAGGTATAGAGGCACATTGATAGGAATCCAAAGGGCAATTATGCCAGTTATATTGTATATCATACTTGACATTCAACTATCAAGAGGTGTATGTTAGGAAAAAAATGAAATATTATTTTTAAGAAGGGTTTCAATTAAATCATTTTATTTTTATTTTCTATATAATTTTATTATTCTAAAAAGGGGGTTATTTTGTATTTAATTGATTATTAGGAAAAATTGATTTATTTTTTTAGATATTTTGTTTTAGGAGAATCGATGTATGGGTTAAAGTGCGAAATTGACTTGAAAATTTTTTCTTAGCTCATTCTTGTTAAAGTTTTAAAATGAAGTAGTGTTGCCCATCAGTTAAAAATGTTAACATTAACATCAATTTTTTTTTAATGCAATGAGGCAATATTGATCCACTTTGAAATTTCTATGGTGACATTAAATCCAAAAAACCTTTTGAAATAAATTTGCACCTTAACCCGGTAATATATAGATAAGTAAACTTATGTTGCATAAGAAAAATATGTTTAATTCTAGCACCATAAAATATTTTTATTGAAGTTCAATATTCAAAAATATTTTGCAGTACAATTTTACCTCTATAAAACATTTTTTTTCTAGTCCAACATTCAAAAACATTTTTTGGTGTGGTTTTATCTTTAAGCTATTTTTTTTCATATTTTCCTTATTGTGAAAATTAAGATTAAGGTTGGAAACATGGAATATAAATCTAAAAATATCTAAAATGACTTTGAAAAAAATTGAAAAAATGATTACTGAAAATGTCACTGATGTGTATTAAAAATATGAAAAATGAGTGGTAACATGATTAACTCAAAAATACTTTAAGGAAAAACTTAGCCCCCCAAAATATTTAAAAATGTTGGATGCATTTGAAAAAATATTTTCTGAATAAAATTACACCCAAAAATACTTCAAGTTGCTATACATCTCAAGCAAACTTAAATTTGTAGAAAAAATTAGATTAATAAGCAAAAGAAGTTCTACATATTAATAGTATTTTTTGGTGCTCTTAGCCCTCTAATCTTATTTATAGTGTATTCAATATTAATATTATTTTTGGTGCTTTTAGCTCTCTAATCTTATTTATAGTGTACTTAACACTCTAAAATATAAATTAGCTTATGATGGTAGATGTAACTGAAAAATAATAGCAAAAAGTGCTGGATGTATAAAGAATAATTGTAATATCATGAAATTTAACCGATGCGATAAAAAATATCATTGAGGCTTCGGAAATTAGATTACAAAATTGTTGGTCTAGTATGAATAAATTTTTGGGGTCAAAAGTTATTTTAGAAAATTATTTTATGTTTAAGTAAATTTGAGAAAAAAAAGTAAATTATCTGAAAAATTATTGGAATAATTATTTTATAAGTTGATGGTAAAATTTTGGGAGAAAATTAATTATTGAAATACAAAAATTTATTATTGCATTTATAAAAAAAAGGTCTAGAATGCAAAAAGAGAAGTGTGGGAGGGTAAAATTGTAATTTGTCCATCTACACATATGCCACACATGTGACAGAAGCATTAAACACCCTCTCCTTCTGTTCTTCGTTTTCAACGGATAGAGCACAGAGAGAGAGAGAGAGAGAGAGAGAGAGAGAGAGAGAGAGACCAGAGGAGCGACGGCAAGAATCTCACTGGAGGAAGGCATTGACAACACATACAAGCATGGATTCTGGTTCAGGTGAGTCTCCTAGACCTTCCGCAACCCTTAGCTTCTTCAATCTCTACCATTTTGGGTTTTTGGGAGAAATTAAATTTGAGAAATCAGAGGTAAATTAGTGATTTTCACTGATTAAATCACTTTATGAGTAAGATTGAAGCTTCCTTGAGCTTATTCAAGTTTTGCATGCATGATTTTTCATTATTGGTTATACTTGATGAACAATGTCTCCCTTTCTATGGTTTCTGTCTGAAAGAGTTAGGAATTTGTAGTCTAAAGTGTTATTCATATATTTGGAGGTTTTTTTTAGTTGAAATGATGGACATGCATATTGAATTTGCTACTGGGTCTATGGAACCGAAAACAGGGGACTTTGTTTGTTTAGAAAAGGACCTCGGTTCCTTTGAACTCTCAGTAAACTGAGGCAAAAGGGAAAGTAAGATTATATACATATATACATACATCAGCTGTGGAGTTGAGAAATGACTTTAGAGAAAAGTTTATATATATATATATATGCGTACTTGTGTGTGCACGCATATGCATATCAGTTGTTGTGGGTGTGTACAAATATGTAAGCTAGTGTATCTCTAATTAAAAGCAAGAGATATACGTGTGTCTTTGATTTTGTGAGGGATTGTTAAGATGGATTCTCAAAGTTGTAACAAAGTTTTAAAATTTGGAAATTTTTGAGTTAAAGTTAATTTCTGAATTTTGGCATGACAACCCAAGTAGGGGTAGTGTTTTCAAAGAAAGGTATTTACTGTTTGAGAGTATTATAGAATTATGGAAATTTCAGATTTTAATCTGTAACCTCGTGATCCTCGTAGAAGGAAATAATCATGGGGTTCTTGTTAAAATTATATGACTTTTTTATGATCAATTATTGAAAGGAACTTCTCAAGTTTGGTAGAAATTATATGCGAAGCAGAATTTTGAGACAGAATTTGCAAAGCTGTCAAGTTGGGATTGATAGTGACATTTGAACCCAACCCCACTGTTTTGGTGCTTTTTGTTAGGATCGGATTTGACCAAGAGGGGGGGTGAATTGGTCTAATAAAAGTTTTCGCAAACGTTGAATGCTAAAACAGAGTATGAAGGAAAGTGACACAGAGATTTATCCTGGTTCAGTCCTCTTGACCTATGTCCAATCCTCAGATCCCTCTGAGCTTTTCTCAATCCACTAATCTCAAAAAGATTACAATCAGACACAAGAAGGACTCTCCCCCTTCTTAACTCAAACTAACCCACAGACACTTTTGCTCGTGTCTAAACCACCTCAAGATACTCCGACCTTGGTCAACTCTCACAAAAACAATAAATGAACAAGAATATTCTCCTTTATGAGAATTTTAATGATGAACATTGAAACTCTTTTAATGAGAGTATGAAAAACAGAGTATGAAAGTGAAGCGTAATAAATTTGATTTCTCGTATGTGCGTTCTTTGTCTACTGAGACTTGAATGCTTCTCCTTTTATAGGTGAGAAGATTAAATGTCCGTTAGAGACATTAATATTTCCGTTAGACCCATTATCTTCGTTCACCTTCCCACATTGAATGCATCTGCAACTTTTTGACAGTAGGTAGAATGAAGATATGAGATTTCGTCCGTTGAATCTCCTTTTGTTTAGGCAATCTGGACTTCATTCCCTGTTAATAATTAAGTCAGATAGGCATTTATGATGGTTGGTGTGATTCAAATAATCGTTGCATGAAAAAGGAAAGATTTTGGAATCAGTTTAAAGTCGCTGACACGCTGTGCAATTGTCAGAATGTGGAACTCGAGTTTTGTCTCTTCAAAACTCGAGTTATGGAAGAATTTTCAAAGAGAAAATCTCATAACTTTTGTTGAAACTCGAGTTTGAATAAGAGTTTTGATAAAACTTGAGTTGTAAAGCTCATAACTCGGGTTTCCAGGAGTTCCAGTAGCCCAAAATGCTTTACGCTCTTCGACACTCGAGTTTCATCTGGCAAAACTTCAAGTTTTGAATGTTTTCAAGTCATAACTTTCATTGTAACTCGAGTTCTCTTGAGAGTTTTGTATTTCAGCATTTTTGTCCTTCGAAACTCGAGTTTTCCTTCATAAAACTTCAAGTTATAAAAGTTTCAAAACATAACTTTTATATGAAACTCGAGTTGCACTGGGAGTTTTGAGTTTAAAAGAAGTTTGCCTCTCGAAACTCGAGTTTGATGCCACGAAACTCGAGTTCTAAGAAAACTCTAAGCGAAACTTCAAGTTTGTAAATAAGTTTTAAAGTTTAGAAAATTTGACTCAGCTCGAAACTCGAGTTCTGAAAACCTGAAACTCGAGTTCTGTCAAGGCTTTTACTTAAACTTGAAGTTTGAGAAGAGAGTTTCATTTCTCTCTCTTCGAAACTCGAGTTCTGAGATACATAACTCGAGTTCTAGCAAAACTTTCACTGAAACCTCGAGTTTTGGAAGGAAGTTTCGTTTTCCAAAACCATTTGAGAGCCCGAAACTCGAGTTCTAGCAAAACTTCCAACATAACTTGAGTTTCTACTGCAAGTTCTGATTTTCCAAAAGACTTCCAATGAGCAAAACTCGAGTTTTAAAATATGGAACTCGAGTTTTGAGACAACTTTCATTCAGACTCGAGTTCCTTTAAAAGTTTTACATTTCTAAAACCTTTTTCAACACTCGAAACTCGAGTTTTGATTTCCAGAGCTCGATTTTTGATATAACTCGAATCAAAACTTGAGTTCTCTTGAAAGTTTAAGATTTTGAACACACTTTTAAACACTGTAACTCGAGTTCTAAAACACAAAACTCGAGTTCTCTCAAACATTTCATTAAAACTCGAAGATTTTTAAAAACTTTCTGAAAACTAATAATCAAAACACAATTTCAAAAACATATTTGTCATAATCAAAACATTATCTCAACACTTTTCATATTTAATAATAATCCTAAGTGCTTTCCTATGTGCTTGTTGTTCCATGATATATAAAGTTAAGTGCTATAGACACAAGGAACATATATTTGGCATGAAGAGTGATAAAAGGAGAGCCTTTGACATTCATATAATGATTAAAGATTCCTAGATTAAGGTTTTGAGGCTGATTGAGGTTTAAAAGCATGTTGAGATGCTTTTCAAATGTGAGATTAAAGTGCTATGTATTGGCTTGGATGTAAGGTTTGAAATTGTAATGAGAAGCATCAAATAATAATTGATTGTTTGAATTGTGGAATATTTGAGGTTGAACGTGCCACTATTTTGTAATTGCATGAATGAGGTTTAGGTGTCCTTAAGATTTCATGGTAACTTCTTTTCTCTGTTTTTTGGAAATGAAAACAGAGTTATGGAAATTTTTGGAATAGTATTTGAATGTTGAAGAAGCCTCATGGGTCATTACAAGGTTTTAAGTTGGTATTAAAAAGATTGATTGAGGTTCTCACAATTATATATATAAATATATAAACCAAATTGAAGTTGTAATAATAATGGAAGTATTATTGATTTTTATCAAAATGGCCCCTATGCTAAATAACTGTGAAAGATTTAAATTCAATATTGTCACTGTTTGGTTAAGTTAGAAAAGTTGGTTAAAAAAATTGGTAAAGTGGCAAGAATATTGAAATAAAAGTAATTAGGTAAAGAGCAAATGGGTTCATTGGATATCTGAATTTGAGTATACTTTAAACTACTCAAATGATCTTTGTTGACTATAAAATTTGGTAAGAAAATAATACTCATAATAAACTTTGAAATGAGTACTAGAATGTATTATTTGGACAAGTAAGTTGTAAGTTATGATGGCTCTAAAATCTAAAAAACTGGAAAAGTTGCTAAACAAGCAGTAATTTTGGAGCACTGTTTTAGAATATAGGTTGACTATAAATGGTGAATGGTAATATTCCTTTAAAGAATATAAAGAGAGCTTCAAATAGAAGCTTCAACGACCACATTTGGAATTATGTGGAGTAAATTATGATTTTTACAAATTTGTTGGAAAATGCAAAAGTTAAGAAAAAGAATAATTTGGATAAGTGTATAAATAAGAAGAAATTAATAATAAATGTTATGATTTGCTTCTTTTATGATTGAATAAAGAAAATACTCCCTTAATGAGAAATAAAGAAGATTAAAGTAAAAGGGCGGAAGTGGGAATGGGAGCAAAAGTGGAGCTAAATGAAGCTTGATAAGCCTATATTTAACGTAATGTTTTACGTGTATGTTTTTAGGATTTGACATCTGTTTAAGCACCACGAAGAAGATTGAAAAAGGAAATACTGAGGAAGGTAACCGGAATCAAAGGAAGACAGGTAGAAACCTTTTTTATCTTATTATTATATATTTAATCTTGCATGCTTGTTTGTACCATGTTTGTTATACGTGCTATGACATGTGGATCAATCGATTCTGTTAAAGAATGATTGTATGCTTTTAACAGAGCAGTACTTGTGAAGAGAGTATGGATATTTGCTTTGCAAGCTTTGCATAATAGTTGGTTCTGAGAAGGGACAGTTATTCGGATGCTCAGTGGTTGAGCAGTACTCAGTTAATGGTATGTAATTGCTTGTTATGCAATTTTCCATTTATCCATGGAAATGTGATGTACAAAGCTATTGTGGTGGGACCTTATGATATGAATTATTGATGTGTATATATGGAAAGCTGTTGAGGTGGGACCTCATGATGTAATTTAATATTGCATGAAAATATGATTTGTTTTTATATGATTATGAATTTTATATATGATTATTTAGTAAACTGTAGTTTCAAATCTCACCATCCCTTTCAAATAAATACAACTAAGGTGAGGAGATCAAAAGGTAACGAAGTGGTAACTAAGGAGGCACAGAAGGTGAAAAGAAAGGTTAAGGAGGAGGAAGAAGGAAGAACCTCACTTACACTTATTCTATTTAATTAGTAGTTTAAGAATTTATTTTGATATAGGCATTGATGGCTTAAATGGTTATGTATATATTTTTGCATAAATTATGTATATAGTAATACGAGACAGAATGCAGCTGTGTGGGCATTGTCTCCTCAAAAGGTATATGTAAATGTTATCCTTGATGGGTAACAAATAGGGGTTGATGAGTTAACGTAAGTGGATGAATTTAGAGAACGGTTTTAAAGGAAAAACTATTTTCAATCTATAATTATAGAGTAATAACCCAGGATTAAACTTAGCTTAGTTGATTTTTTGTGAAAAACAGTCTTATATAAAAATTGTTTTAAAAAATTTAAAATTTTTCAAAAAAGCCCAATCTAAATTAATTAGGTAAAAGGATGATTTATAAAAAAAAGGGAGGATTCTTTTGTTTAGAATAATTACATCAATGAGTTAAGAGGACTTCAGATTGGGTTGGATTGTGTAAGAGGTGAGACAATTGATTTGAACTAAAAAATTCATGGGAGGAAAAAAAGCGATATAAGTCTTGCTCCATTTGTTCCTGTGTTTCCTGTGTATAAAAGCATATTCTAAAGTTCTCAAGTTTAAGAATTGGAACACTCTCTGCTCTAAGCTTTTTGTTTCTTTGGCTATTTTATTCTTGCTATTCTGCTTCAAAGTTAAGTACATTGCTCCGATTGAGGCATCAACGTATTTTTCAAATGGAGGGTCTTGTCATATAGTTGTGTTCTCTCTCTCTCTCTATACATATATATATATATATATCTTCCCTGTTATTTCTCCTTCATTCATCTTTCTTTTCTTGCATTGCTCGTTTTGACAGGACAATTACTGAGCATCTTTGATTTTTATTTTTAACGGCTGTTTTTAATAGTTGAAGTTGTTGAGATGGAAATTGGTAGTGAGTTTAGTAGGTAGATATGTAAAGAGGAACTTCAAAGTGTTGAAAACAAATTCAAGCAAACTCTATTTTGCTGGTTCTTATTTTAGATCCTTTAAGGCTATTTGTGGTTTAGGAGTTGTAGATGCAAGGATCATAAATAATAATCTCTTTGGTTATTCATGCACATGTGTATTTCCCCTGCCTTAAATACCTCTGGGTTTACTCTCTCTCTCTCTCTCTCACACACATACACACACACACACACACACACACACACACTCACATACACACACACGTACACTCACAATTATTGTGTCTTGCTGAGTTTCCTTATGTGTAAAGTACTTGCACTTCATTATGAGAATATTTGAAATGGCTGTTACTCTGTTTTTCTCTCAAACTAAGCATCCATACCAAGAAGTCAATTCAGGTCCCAATTTACAACTTTCATCCAGCTAGACAATACACAACACAATTCTTGAATTCCAAATCTTTGAATTCTGATGATGGTTAAGTTTGTAGTGGATGATTGGATGAATTTTTTATCTGTTTCAGTTCTATGATGTTTCAATGTTATTAACTTATTTTGCTAAGGGTTTTGATTAAAGAACATCACAGAAGTGCTGAATGCTACCAAGGGACTTGTCTGTTGCAAACAATTTAGGATGAAATCACAGAGAGAGAGAGAGAGAGAGAGAGAGAGAGAGAGAGAGAGAGAGAGAGAGAGCTATTTAGACTCAAATTATATTACTGCAAACGTTGTTTTGTTTCGACCCTCGTAAATTGTTTAAATAGGGTAGGTTCATAGGCTAGAGCTTAATAGGAAAATGTTGTGCCCTTGTAGGCTATATTAAAAATGATATATGTTGTTTTACTTCATCATACCTGAATACGATGAACTGGTCAAAGCCAATGAGACCATAAATAATAAAATTTATGCGACACCTAACAAGTAAGCTATTAATGAAAAACATTAGTATGTTTGTAGTAAAAGGAGGTAGAGCTCCATGAGTTATTAAAGAATGCCCGTGCCAATATAAAGTCCAAAAAAAATAAATGTTTAATGAGAACGCAAAATTGACAGTGTGTAGGGATTCCACCATTGAATTTCAAAACTTTAATACATTATTTAATACTCATGACAGTGATTACTATTGGTTAGTTGATGATTATTGGGAGCTAGCTAAGAATGAATTTAATAACTTGCGGCATTTTTTGTCCTCTGCCTATAGCAGTGGACTTTTCTTTTTTTGGTAACGCTAAGATTTTTGTGCCAAATTAGACTTCTGTGCCAATATGGTGTTTGTGAGATATGCAGAAAAAATTCTAAGTGTGATCCATGGAGAAGTTGATGTCCAGAGTTCATTGTTTCACATAGTTCTCTACTTCACCTGATTCCATTATGAATTTGTTAGTTTGTGATTCGTTATTTATTGAGTCTTGTAGCATAGTTGCTACTATGTAGTTCATTCTTTGGATTGTCCTTTTGTTGATAAAAAGACAAGCAAATTTGTTTGCTTGTTATCTAATGTATTACTCACTTTTAGTATTACATGGATAAAAAGAAAGTATAAATGATTATGATGAAAATAAATTGATGCATGATTTGAATTCTAAAACTTAGCATTTAATTTTAAAAATTCAGTATGAATTGGTTAACTCTTTCTTTCCTTTCGTCGACTTAATATCAAAAGTTAAATAATAAATAATGGATAACAAAATTCATTTATTTTTTCATGAATATAAGTAAAATGCCTGAAACAATCTATATAGATCATTATTTCATATTTTGTTAACATCGAATCAACACAACATTAAATTAAAGTAAATATTGATTCTAAATCATTCCTTTCTCAGCAAAAATTTTCTAAGCATCATTAATGAAAGTAAAGTTCACGGCAACACACCCATAGAGAATCAAACCTATTATAGTCTACAGGCTATTCTATTCGATGGTAATCACTGTGCTGATTTTTGAAGGATGTACTAAGGTTGATATTGTTTGTTTGCTAGATATGAGCGTTGATATTGTTTATTTGTATACTTGTTTCCATGTATTATTCCTAGTATTTCTATACTATAATAGCAACTACATTTGCTAGACCTATATTCTGTTCCAATAAATTTTTGTAATTTAGTTTGTTAAGGTTTTTAAGGTAAACAAACAAACTTTGGCTCTTTTCCATTCCAAATCTTGTTAGGATCGGATTTAACCAAGAGGGGGGAGGTGAATTGGTTTAACAAAATGTTCGCAAACTTTGAACGAAAAACAGTGTATGAAAGAAAGTGACGCAGAAATTTATCCTGGTTCGGTCCTCTTGACCTACGTCCAGTCCTCAGAATTTTCTGAGCTTTTCAAATCTACTAATCACAAAGGATTACAAACAAACAGAAGAAGGACTCTCCCCTTTCCTAACTTAAACTAACACACAGACACTTTTGCTTGTGTTTAAACCAATTCAAGATTCTCCAACCTTGAGCAACTCTCTCAAATTCAATAAATGAATAAGAATATTCTCATTTATGAGAATTTAATGATAATCACTGAAGTTCTTAAAATGAGAGTATGAAAAACAGAGTATGTAGCTGAAGTCTAATAAATTCTCTTTCTCATATATTCGTTCTCTACTATCGGAGACTTGAATGCTTTGCCTTTTATAGGTGAGAAGATTAAATGTCCGTTAGAGACATTAATGTTTCCGTTAGACCCATTGTCTTCGTTTACCTTCCCGCATTGAATGCGTCTGCGTGCTTTTGACAGTAGGTAGAATGAAAATATGAGATTTTGTCTGTTGAATCGTTTTTTGTTTAGGCAATCAGAACTTCATTCCCTGCTAATAAATAAGTCAGATAAGCATTTATGATGGTAGGTATGATTCAAATAATCGTTGCATGAAAAATGAAAGTTTTTGGGATCAGATTAAAGTCACTGACACGCTGCGTAAATGTCAGAAGGTAAAACTCGAGTTTTGTCTCTTCATAACTCGAGTTATTGAAGAATTTTCAAAGTAGAAATCTCATAACTTTTGTTGAAACTCGAGTTTGAATAAGAGTTTTGATAAAACTTGAGTTGTAAAACTTATAACTCGGATTTCCAGAAGTTCCAGTAAGGCAAAATGCTTTGTGCTCTTCGAGATTCGAGTTTCATTAGACAAAACTTCAAGTTTTGTCACTTTTCAAATCATAACTTTCATTGCAACTCGAGTTTCCTTGAGAGTTTTGAGTTATTATATGTTTTCTCTTCGAAACTCGGGTTTTGTCTCATGAAACTTCAAGTTATGAGTAATTCAAAGCAAAACTTTTATGTATAACTCGAGTTACATTAGAAGTTTTAGGTTTCAAAGGATTTTCTTCTCGAAACTCGAGTTATATGAAAACTCTTAATGAAAACTTGAAGTTTGGAAAGATGTTTTGAAGTTTAGAAATTTTCCTCAGCCCGAAACTCGAGTTCTATAAACCCAAAACTCGAGTTATGCTATAACTTCTGTTTAAACTTCAAGTTGAGAAGGAAGTTTCATTTCTCTCTCTTCGAAACTCGAGTTTTGAAACTCATAACTCGAGTTCTAGCAAAACTTCCATTGAAACTTCAAGTTCTGAAAGGAAGTTTCATTTTTCAAAATCACTTGAGAACCCGAAACTCGAGTTCTATAAAATGAAACTCGAGTTTTGCCAAAACTTCCAACAAAACTTGAGTTTTCACTGAGAGTTCTGATTTTCTAAAACACTTCCAATGAACGAAACTCGAGTTCTAAAACATGGAACTCGAGTTTTGAGATAAATTTTACTCAAACTCGAGTTCTTTTGAGAGTTTTGCATTTCTAAAACCTTTTTCAAAACCCGAGACTCGAGTTTTGACTCCTAGAACTTGAGTTTTGATATAACTCGAATCAAAACTTGAGTTCTCTTGAAAGTTTGAGATTTTAAACACATTTTTGAATACTGTAACTCGAGTTCTAAAGCACATAACTCGAGTTCTCTCAAAGATTTCATTAAAAACTCGAAGTTTTCTAAAACTTTCTAAAAACCAATAATCAAAGCTTAATTTCAAAAACATATTTGTTATCATTCAAAACATTATCTCAACAAATCTGATAAAATTCTTGAAATTAGCAGTAATAATTGAGATGCTATATCTTTCTTTTTTTGGACCATTTTTTGATTTGTGTGTTACCTTATGCAAGTGTCATGTTAATCTTCTTTCATTACAAAAAAATTGACTTTCAGCGGTGATATAAACGTCGTTGTTGAAAGTCTTTTAGCGGCAACAAAAAATTATTAAAAAAATAATAATTTTAAAATTATTTAAAAATAATAATTTACTCCGGTAACTGCCACATCATCACCGGTTGATGCCACGTCACCGACGACTGCCACATCACCATCATTTCCTGCACACCATGTGTCGTCACATATATGCCACCTCACTTATGCCACATGTCGCCCATATGATAAATCTGAAGTTTTGCCTCCTTCAAGAATCGAATCTGCAACCCCTTCAGCCATGTGCATGAGCCTTTGCTAGTTGAGCTGCAGTGACTTTGTGTACTTTCAACACATATTTAAAGATATATAATATTTTACTATATAATAAATTATAGAAATTTATATACACACACATATTTAGGTATATATATTATTTGTATATATATCTATATACACAATTTCTAATATTATTATAAACTAAAAGTAAATTGGATGATAACTTTTTATTTTATATATAGAATATTATTTATTGAGTAATATATTAATGAACTGATATTTTATAAATTTATATAAATATTAATTTAATAATTTTTATTTCATAAAAATATTATTTTTAGATAAAACATTATTTTTAATACAAAATTTTACAAATAAAATATAAAATAAATAATTTTTAAATAATTTAAAATTTAAAATAAATTCTAACCTTTAACAACGATCGAAAAAGTTGCCGCCGAAGGTATTAAATTTTTTTAAAAAAATTTAAATAATTATTTTTTAAATAATTTAAGATTACAGAAAAATTCTTACCTTCAGTGGTGATAGAAAATGTCACCATTAAAGGTATTAAATTTGAAAAGAAATTTAAATAATTAATTTTTAAGTAATTTAAAATTAAAAAAAAAATCTTATCTTCAGCCGTGACGGGAAATGTCGCCGTTGAAAGTCTGACCTTCAGCGGCAACAATAAATTGTCATCGCTGAAGGGCCCCTTCAATGGCGACAAAAATGTTGCTGCTGAAAATTACCTTTTATCGCCATTGAAGGTACCCTTCAGCGGTGACTTTTTTGTACAATTGATTGTGGGCCACATGTCACAAAAAAGGATTAATGTTTAGCTTTGTCCCTAAAGTTTTCCGTTAGGGGTCGTGTTGCCCATAAATTGTTTTTAGACCCAATGTTGTCCACAAGTTTCAAAATAGATTAATGTTACCCTATTCTATTAAAAATTACGTTGATTATTAACATTTTTAAATGAATGGAGCAACATTACTTCTAAAAGAAAACTCTTCAAGAACAAATTTGTATCTTAACCATAAAAAAATACTTGCAAGATATGAAGATGTTGAGTAGTAAAAGGTTTCGTAAGAGTAGTCAATATGAAAAAAGATATCTTAAGGAAATCAATTCAAATTTGTTACAAAATACTGAACTAATTTCCTTACTCTATTTAAATTAGTTATTTATCTCTTATACTAATGATTGGAGATAATAATAAAGATTGTGGGATTGTTTAGCTAATAAAGCCTCCCTTGGTTGATTGTAACCCTTTCAAGATAGTGAAATATTTCTTTTTTTCTTTTTTTGCCAGGGAAGATAGTGAAAGATTTCAAGCAGTTGGCTACCAGGCTTCATGTAGCTAAAGAATTAATAAACTTAGTAAGAGTTAGTGTTAAAATTTAAGGAATAAAAATACACTTCTTAGACTCAAGGGCTTAAAGTAAAATTTGAAGTAAATTTAGAGGATCATAGGTGTGTTTTAGGGAGAATTCCCTAAAAAGCCCATGAAAAATGAAAAAAGAGAAGTTAGGGTTGCAAATTTCTATAATTTCAAATCAAGGCGATACATGAAACAAGGATTTCAAAATGTTAGGAAAAAGACCATGTTGCCCTTGTGTTAAACTGAACATGAGGACTTCATTTAAATGAGTTATATAGTTCATTCAAATGAGTTTTTAAAATCAATCTCATTATTGTCATTTTTCTACTCCATTATTATCATTCTCTATTCTATTATTGTTATTTGAATGAGTCACAATGTTTATTTGAGTGAACTTTCAAAAATTTCAAGAATCATCTCAAAGGTTCATTTGGATATCCTGAAAATAAGAATTTTATTCGAATGAGCTTTTAAAAATTTCAATACTTATCTCAAAAGTAATAGTTTGTTATAAATTTAGACCAAGTAACAATTTTGTTTAAGCCCGGTTCTTTGCAAAGTTAATTGCAAGGCATAATATCTCCAGGTATTAGAAAATTCCAACTAAAAGGCTAAAGGCTAGTTTGATATTCTATTGCCTATTTTTGTTTTCTTAGAACAGTTTTATATTCTATTTTTTTTTTCAGAATATAAGTGTTTATCACAAAAAATAAAAAAATATGTTTAAATCATTATTTTGAAAAATGTGTCTGAAATGATAAGGCAAAGGGTGAGAGTGTCATGCCCTTCCAATACCCTACCCATTCTAAACCCCTTAATTCATGGGTATAGTTATTTTACGCATAAAGGTCCTTATTTTTAAAAAAACACCACTTTGATAATTTAATTATAATGGGCTCTCCTGAAAATTTTAAATTTTTTAAACAACTTTTTCATAAAGCTATTTTTCAGGATTTCCAATGAGCTAATTTTGATTCTAGATTCATTGGGTTAGCTCATTTAATCCTTTAAACACAAGTTCAGACCATTATCTAAAATCATGTTTATAAATATAATATTGTAAGTTATCCACTACTATTGGTCATCCTCGATGCTACTCATTGGTAGTATGTGAGGATTCAACTCCCTCACTAGAGGACTTTTACAGTATTTATTACAGTATTTACCATGTATAATTATACATATAGTCATATAAGACTTATCAAAACAATAGTAATTAATTTCAACCAATGTAATATTACAATTCCAATAATTTCTTCAAAATTTCCAACCTTCTCATCTTCCAACCACATCCACTTATTGGTCCAAGAGCCACCTGCTTGCCTTAGCTGTAAGTTATGGAAGGAAGAGTGAGATTCGAAAAATCCTTATAGAGACCACAATTTATTAGACAGTCATTTACATAATTCACTATCACCAAAAATAAGCTACATTCTTACATGACTATAGTACATATATGAGGTCCCACCTCAATAACTTTTCATATCACATGACCATGGACAAATATTAAATTGCATAACACATAATTAACTTGGAGGAACTATCCCGCAGGACTTTCTCACACTAAGCAAGTACTGTAACACCCCTCTACGGGTAGCTTAGAGGAATTATCTCGTAGGACTTCCTCATGCCAAGTAAGTATTATAAAATCATTATTCTACTGAACTGATCGATCATCATATCACAACATGTATAAAAATATGGTACAAATAATCATGCAAAATTAAATATATGAGAATAAGATAAAAATGGTTTATGCTTGCTTTCTTTCTCTCATTTTACCTTCTCCAGTTTTCATCCTCCTTTGCTGTCCTTGGTGGGCTTGGGGCAAGTGTTAAGTCCTAGATTTTACATATACATACAAAAGATATATATATATATCAATATATGTATAATAACTTTGATAGAATGTAATTTCCATTCTTATTTCCCAAATTCTATCCATTTTACACTAACTCTTTAATTGTATCGTTGATATTTTTATTTCTTTTATTCCCTTTTTGGGGAACTCTCTTTTGGAAATTCTTTACCCAAGTATAAGGAGAGAAATATCACTGTGATTATAATCTTCCATGATCAATCACTTAATAAGATTCTGTGAATTTCCAATAACCCAATCAGCATTGTTAAAATCTTCTAAATTTGTACAGAAATTTAGAAGATTTTAATTTAATTTACAAAATCCCAAATGCAGTGATTCAAAGCTATATTCAAAGCTCTTTTCAACCTCCACAAAGAAAAATAAGTTTTAGCATCAGATCTTAAACATTGCTGCACAAAATGTAAACGACCAATGTTCCATTGGTAAACAACATTTTCCAGTTTTCTGAGTTAAACTTTAAAAATTCATAACTTATTTTATAAAACTCCAAATACAGTGGTTCAAGTTTCTATTTTAAGCTCTCTATATCCTCTTCCTCTTTCAAGGAAAATTACCATTCAAAATTAATAATGAACCCAAAGTCTCAAATCAGTGGTCTAAAATTACTGTTCATTTGGCAATTTTTTCAAATTTCCAGATTTCAATACCAAACTTTATTGGCTTATTTTACAATTTACTTGTCCAAATAATACATTCTTGGACTCATTTTATGTTTTAAGATGTCCATCATGTGCTCACCAAATTTCAGGGACAGAGGATATCATTAGCTATAGTTTTATCTCTCATGAAACCAGAGATTCAAGCCAGCCACTAAACCCCTATAAAATTCCAGCTTCAAAATACTATTTTAACTTCAATTTTTTTATTTACCAAATCCACATACTATTTAGCAAATGCCAATTCCTTTTGAAATCTTTGCTTCAAATCTGAAAATTCCAGATAACTAAACTGTTACAGCAGCTTTAAAAATTCATTTCCAAAGATTCTCACATACTCGCATGACATATACATAGAGAACAAATTATGGCTTTTCCTTCACTCCCTAATTGAGACCAAACACTTCTTCTTTAACTTGAATCAGTTTCTATCCTTAGAAAATGAAGTTGGACAGGAGCACATTATGCCATGAAATATTCCAACTCATGAACACTATCCTTAACACAAACCTGAAAATATCAACATGTAAGTTTGGAATATTACTCTCAAGTTCAGGTTCTTAGTCTCATTCATGATTAAGTAGTTTAAACTGCCCTTTGTCACTAATTTCAAAGAAACAGGCTCATTCCAGGAATAAAAAAGGTCATGATTAATTCAAGTCTTGTCCCTCATATAAACATGTCCAAGTCTCCACTAGTGGAACCATACGGTTCCTTTTCGTTTTTCAGCCTATAACCAAATAACAATTATATATTCTTTCCTTTGTTCATATTTGGTTCTTGAATTCAATGCTAAACTTAACAGGCTCAGCGGGTGATTGGAACTGAGATGTCACCTTCCGGTTCGGTACAAGATGATTGCACCAAAATAATATAGTATAGTGGATAACATATTATTCTTTTTGAAGAGCGGTTTATTGATTATCCTAGTCTAAATTGGAAATTAAAAACATATTGAACTAAGTATAAAAAGGCGGGTTTTGGTTAATGAAAACTATTGTGCAATAAAAAGGAAAATGTAGAAAATAAATCGTTTTGGGTTTTCAAATAATGAAGATATGATTTGGATTAAAAGCACTCACTTGGATCCAATGATTTAATTAATGTAAACCCACTTGGATCCAAGTTAATTAACACATTTTAAATCATTGTTAAAAATCCCTTAGAGTGTAAATGCATGGATGATGCTTATGCTCTCAACGGATTGCAATCACAACCATAAAAACCAAGAATCAATGATGATTAAATGAAACAAAGAATCTAAAATGAAATATATATTTATAAATCAATATGAAACAACGTCCAATCCAAATGCATAGTCTAATCATAAGACTACGAATTTGTAATCATAGTTTATATAGTAGTAGAAATTCCTAAATCTAGAAATCTCTAGAAGTATTCAAACATGAGATTAGACTAAGAATACTACCTAATGAATGCATGAGCTCAAGTTTTGTTCTCCATCACCAAGAGGCTAAGGTTTTAGCCTCTCATAACTTCAGAAATGCAGCAATCACTCTAGCATCTGTCTGCCATGAGAAGGATGATAATGGATATGGAACTGTGTGGAGAGAGATTATGGGGATGGATTGATCGGTTGGGAGTGGTGGAAAATGGTGTAGAAATGGAAGAAAACGGATGAGAAATGTTTGTTGCTTTAGAGAGAAGGGTTGAGACTCTAGACTTGCCAATCTGTAGAATGGAGGCTTTTCTCTTACGTGGTGGCTAACTCCTTAGGTATAGGTGACTGCTAACCTAATTCAAAATGCACAGCTGCACTTTTACACTCTTGGGTTGCGACTATACATGTAGTAGGTCACGACTTTATCTTGTGTATGTCGAAACTTCAATAACTTTAGTCATGACTTGATGCACCAGCACAGCATTGTGAAATTATTTCAAAGTTGCAACTCAATTGGTTACATTACGACCCTTAAGACACAGTGGCACCTCCTAACTTGCATTCATTCCTTTCAATGAACTGCAGCTCCTTTAATGCTCATTCTTGGGCTTTAAGATCTCCTCTAAATGCCTACAACAAAAATAAAAAGCCTTGTTAAAGAATCTAACATTGAAGTTTAGGGCATTTACAATTGGATGAGATAATTTATTCTATTTTACCCTTACATTAGCAAATTGCAATGCATGAATTAATGTAGACCAAAAAAGGCATAAATGCATGCAAGATGGGGTAAAAGTATTACAAACCACCTAAAAATAGACAAGAAAACCATGTAAATATTGGATCCTATCAGTGGGAATAAAACAGAACCAATTAACACATAATCTTCATTCTTCCTTCAAGAATCATACTCCTAAATGGGTGCTTTTGCCATTTCCTATGTAAGGTTCATATTGAATATTAAATCAACTCCTTCTCCTTAAGGTCATAATTGACCAAAGCAGCGCAAAGGAAAGAAAATCATGAATCTTGATTCTTTCATCATTAATGACATCCTAGTGCCTTTAAACACATCTTAAGTGTGGTTTAGAAGTTTAACCAACCTGTTTCATATTAATCACATCCTAGTACCTTAAAACATTGAGAATTTCTTTAAATTCCATTAATTTCATAATCTATTAGACATTTTGTACTTTCATCAGCCTTGATATCTTAGAATCAGAGGCCACACAGACCAAACAATAAGGTACAGGTTGGCTTATCCCAAAACAGACCCAACAAACCACATGCAGAGCTCAAATCGGTTCAAGGGAGTTTTAATCTTGTACATACGGTTGATTAATCGGTTATTTCTTCCTTAAAAAATCCAGTTTCGGTAACTTCCCTTTAACCCCAAATGATAGAGATTGAGAAATATGAGAGCGGAATGAGGTTTAGGAGGCTCACCTGAATTAGAATCTCCGGTTGCATGCACCATCGGCCTCTTCTGTGTTCTGGATCACGGTGGGGACATTCTCTTTCTCTCACGATCACACTCTCGCCTCTACTGTGTTCTGGGTCGCGGGAGAAGAAATGAAATGAGGAGGGAGATGATGATAATGCCGAGTGTAGGATGTTTAAAATGTGTAGCATGGTGAAATTAGTATTTTACCTTCCTCAATTTCACCCTTTGCACTCTCCCTTTTGCATTGTAGTCCTTTTTTGAAAAATCCCCTAAAATTCTTAAATTAAATTCTTCATATTAAATATGGATTTTATTTCTCAATTCAACCCTCTAGCCCATAAGTAGTTCCACAAAGATTCTTAGACAAAATTTATCTCTTTCTTATTTTTCTTGAACTTTCCTAAAAAATAGGGATAAATTCGCAAAAATAGTTTTTAACCCAATAATTTATTTTTAAGCCATCTTTACTTTATAAATAGCTTCTCCGGACTTCAATTATACCATATAGGGCTATGATCAAATTTTTGGGATATTATAGGAAGGGTGATTTTCTATATTTACATAATTATGTTTCATAAAAATAGTGTTCTTCGTTAGGATTTTTCTTTGATCGCTGCAAACAATTGAGACATGTTATCCATTGAAGCATCACATCGGGAAGAAGACGATAGTGAAACTCTGAAAAAAGGATGTACGCTTTTTGTAACTCAAATCAATAAAATACCAATTTGAGGTATCTATCTAATTGACCATCATTCTTGAAATTTTATAATCTATAAGATTTTGCATTTGGTTTACATTGTGAATTTTTGAATTATTTCAAAATATTTTGGGATACTACAATTCTCCTGAGGATAACGTAGTATTATATAGAAGGCTGAAATATCCATTTGGTCATTTATATTTGCATGATATTTTATTTTAATCCCTTAACTTTTTAAAGTATATTTTCAGTCCTTGCATGTTAACCAAACCTAATGAATTTAATGTCAACTCAGTGATTAAATGCTAACAAAAAAATGTTTAAATTTTAATTCTCTAATGTAATGATTTTTATATTTTAAAATTAAAGGAAAATCAAAAACTGAAAAATATGAGGTTGTATACATATTGATGTATGTACTATGTATGTTTATATCTCACTTTTTTATATTATTTGTTGTCTCTTCGTTAATTAATTTCAATTATACACATCTAAAAAGTAAAAATATAAAGATTCCTTCCATGAGCACCTAAGCTGACTCATATATTACTGCAACTGGTAAATAGTAGTGGAGAGACAAAAGCAAGTTAAAATGGTTACTGTAACAGGGAAATATAGAAAGTAAAAATTATTCCAGAAATAAAATGCATATAATACTCCGCTGTAAACGGTTACTCGATCAGGATGCTAACACTTAAAGAAAAGAATATTTTATTTAAATCGTTCTTTAAAAATAAAATAATTGTATGATGATTTAAGAAAAAAATTATTGGCAGACTTCCAAATTTAACATTATCCACAATAATTCACGCTTCTCCATTGGCTTTATATGTACAGAGGGGGATTTCTAATTCAAAAAAAAATGACTATATAACAGTTGGTTGAACTAAACCTACAACAAAATAGATATTTTTGTCCATATACAACAAAATATATTACTATAGTATTGTAATATATAAAAGCTACATGATTTACCTATCATAAGAAATGTTATTTATTTTCCACAATTATTGAGTAATTAAGAAAATTCTTGTGGTTTGCAGAAATAAAATTAGAGGCAAATAGAATAAAGTTGCGACTTTTATTAGACGCTTGAGAACCGTCTAACCAACAATATAAAAGTTATGCAAAATGCAAAAAACAGATGTCACTCATAATGGACTCTCCATGAAATTAATAATCTCTTTCCTGATATTGTAGTGGAGAGAATACTTACATACTCCTAGAGTGCCACGTTATCTATATTCTATCCAATGAAAATATTCCCGGTGTTATCTATTTGAGATCTCATATCCAATAGTTTTCTCCTAATCATTTCTCTTTTTTAATAATAAATATCTATTATAATGGGCTATGCAAAAAAAATGATTAGGAAAAATTTATGGGATACGAGATCAACAATAGGAGATATTTGGAATATTTTAATTGGATAGAGCATGGATGACGTGTCACTCTAGGAGTATATAAGTATTTATCCGCAGTAGATGGAAGAGAATAGTTGAAAATTATTTGCAAAAGGACACATTAAATTAAAGTAAATGTTTCCTCCCAATCAGTACCAATAGCCACGTGTGTATCTCACATTTCCATCTCTAGCTCTTGCTAGATCCTTAGAGAAAACCCTTACACCAGATTAGTACTGCATTAATTAATAGAATCATTACTAATCATTAATATTATAAAGGGAAAATCCCATAAAAGGACCATTGAAATTGGGAAAGGACAGTTCAGGGCCTCCAATTTTCGTATTCCCGAATCAGGACCCTGGACCAAACTGGGATTTTAAAATCTTTGCGAAAATACCATATTGCCCTTATTGTTTTAATTGTCTCAGTTCTTCACGCATTTCTTGGATGACACTGGCAAGGTTGTCTGACCGCCGCGTATCTCCGGCTTCAAGTGCGTGTCACGTTTGTCCGGATTCTTTGCATTGATCTGACACTTGCAACTTTTCTGCGTTTCTCTGATGCTTCCCAGCAACTCTGACATATGAATTTTCATTTGTTCATCGTGATGTTTTTCGAAGCGAAGAGAATAGTACCAAATGAGTAACCTTCAAATCATATTAAAATGTTGCGCGGAATGTATTGAAACTGTGGTGCAAGTTAAGGAATGGAAAGAATGAGAAAGAAAACTAGCTTTCAAAACTATGGAAAAGATTCAAAGAAAGCTGATACCTGCATTGAAAATAATATTTTCATTCAAATGCCACAGTGGTTATTGGAATATACAACAAAACTGTTGTTAGTGGAGACGATATTCGACCCGATGAGAAATTTATTCAAATGGTACCAAAGCTCATTTAGATGAAGTGTATATTATGTAACTCATTATCTCGACTTCATATTTCGATGAGGTGAAGATGGGAATTTCATTCGAATGTTAACGAAGCCCATTCGAATAATATGTAAAAATAAGACACTCATTCGAATGAGCACTATGATCATTCGAATGTGAAAATTTTCAGCGAATATATGAAAATAAGATATGCATCTGAATAACAATAATGGAATAGGAAATGACAATAACTGAGTAGATAATAACAATAATAGAGATTGACTTTGACAGGTTATTTGAATTAAGTTTGAGAGTCATTTGAATGAATGAAGTTCATTTTGATACTCCAAGTAACCTTAAAATGACTCGTTCGTTCGAATGAATTCCGTTAATAATACTAGAATAAGGACTAACAAAAATGGAGTAAAAAATGATAATAATGCAGATTGGTTTTGACAGAAAGAACTTTTTTTTATATAGACTGATATACAACTTCAGAAGGAGTGAAATAGCCAAGTGAAGGAGAGAAATGAATTTTTCATGTTCAGCTAATTGGAATGTGGTAAAATATAACAGTGCCGCTAACATGGACTGGGAATGCATGAGTCACAAAATGATTGGATTTAATTCATAAATGTTGAAATGTATTACATAACTTGCCCGGTTCAGCTTCCATATATTTACAAATAAAAGAAAAGGTCGCATCAAACCATATGGCAACAACAAAAAACAAGCTTCAGGGCCCCTCAATCTAGGAACTCCTCACACCAGCTAGCAGGCAATTCCTTGATTCCAAGATCTCTTTGAACGTAGGATTCCAGTAAACCCTTGTAGCTAAAACGTAATTCTTCATCAAAACCTCAACTGCCATGTGGACAAAATGAAATTTTCACTATATTGAATAAACACAATAAACAGATAAGAACTTAAGCATGCACACATACCTCCCTCCTTCTGCACCAGACCATACTGAACAATGACAACCAATGTCTGCATACTGCTGAAGCTCTGGAACTATACCAAGCTTGAGTAGCACTCTCACCTTGGAGTTCAACTATAATAGTCTGCCAACTGCAAAACGACACAACAAAATGTTATTTCAGTTCCCTTCAGAAACAACACAATAAGTTAGGGGGAAAATGTTCCACTTACTAAACGTCCTCGACCACAAATAACCAACAGCGAGTTAACTAGCCACGAACTCGCTTCCACTGAAACTCCCCCTTCTTAACCAGAAGACCTATAACATCTAGAGATAGAGGAAAAATAAAAAAACATTTGAAATGGTGGGTTGCAAGATGGTTAAAAAATAAATATCATGGTAAGTTTTACATTTGTATAGAAAGCCCACCTCTGAGGTGATGTGATGCAAAGAATTCCCTTCAGAGCGCAGCAACATCCATGAGCCTAAATCCATGTTTAGGAGCATCCGCAGCAAACTCCGTAACAGCTGTGCTGGGTAGCAGCATAATGTGGTAATTGTAATGAACCCCAACACCGCCACTATGGACAAGGAAATTATGGACCTTGTAAATTCGACCCTCCACTAGTTGATTGCAGAAATGATCAATAATATGATCCCCAGCCAGCCTCATGAGTATGCATTCCCCCTGTGTGAATGTTAGTCAAACAAAAGTCAGTACTTCTATAAAGACTGCATGGCTTATAAATGAATGAATACGTTGGGAAAAAAAATTATAATTGAATGAATACTACCTCATCGTCAAAGACAATGATGTCCATCTATAATACGGCGTTGGGGTAGCTGGATTTGTGTTGATAATAATCAACATCAGTTAGAGGGAACACACGATCCACCTTAACTAGCACTATGGACTTCATATCATCAGGAGAGATTCCATTAAGCCTTTTTGTAGGAGGAGCCATATTTAACACAGAGTGAGGTAGAGCAGCAGGGTATAATGACGGTAGAAAGACAACGCTTATAGAAACAATCAGCTTGTTATATACATATGAAGCATTAATGTCACACAATAGGCAGAACCACTAAATTCAATGTCCTGTTATACAAAACACACATGTTGAAAGTACACATTCAATGGAGATGGAAGACAAACCAATGGGATGTACCTAGAAGGATGAATACATGTTCAAGCAGAGTATCTCAATACAATGTAATTTATGAGAACCAACCTTTCATCTTCTGATATTGGAGGAATCAAAGAAATCATGACGATCAAAAGAGGGAATGGATCTGTGAGGACCACGTGTTGCGCTGGTTCGAATAACCCATTTACTCACTGCCTCTTCATTTTATACCAATTAATTCAAATGCAGACCTTCTGCATTTGAAGCATATTTGAAGAATCCCACCTCATATCACCAGGCCGCATTCCAATAAGGTGAAGATAAGAAATACATTCGAATGGATTACAAGGTTCATTCAAATGAGATAAGTAAAAGTCAACAACACCAGCATTTCAATCGAAAGCGTACTACTATCCATTCGAATATATTCGTCATGTTCAATGTATCTGAATATGGACCCCAGATATGGAAGACATAAATTTGACAATATGCGAGTCATTCGAATGACCACTGTCACCCATGCGAATGAATTTATCAGCATTCCAGAGAACATCAACCATTTTCAATACTTAATTGGAATCGACAATGTGCTTCATTTTAAGTAAGTGGTGATTTTTAGTTAAAAATTTACTGAATGCAGTATGAAAAATGGGAATGAAATCAAGGTGTCCGTTGAATGAAATCATGGATGGAATTTCACCTCAGTTGCAGTACCTGAATAAAATGAAGGTGTTCGTTGAACTTGCTTTCATAATCTACTATTTTGGGGCTAAGACAATCAGACTAAGCATAAGAAGATGCATTGTGTAGGGAGTGCAGTACCTGAATGAAATGATGGATTCAATCGTTGCTAGGTTAGAGGGGGCATTACATGAAGATGCATTGTGTAAGGAGAATATGATAGCCATCTGCTCTATCTGAAATGATACATCAATAAAGTGTCTATGTTTTGTAAGGTGACCATAATGGAAGACATAAAGGATGGAAGTGTGTCCGCACTAGAAGACCGTATTCATATATATTTAATAAACTGACCACTCATTGGAGGCTATATTTGACTCAGATGAGACATTTATTCAAATGGTACAATTCTCATTCGGATGAAGTGTATATGTTGCATGTATATTTTAATGAAGAAAAACTGAGAATGAGTCATTCATTCGGATGAATAACAGGAATTATTCAGATGACAAATTAAAAATTTGAACGGATATCTTGAGTGCATATTCGTAGAAGCTGAAGATGGGAAAGTCAATGAAATAATATATTCATTCAAATAAGTATATAATCATTCAAATGAGCTTTAAAAACCAATGAATGTCATTCCATAGTCCATTATCGTCATTTGTTATTACATTAGGGTTTCGAATAGGTACATTTTCCAACCACGATCTCACCCTGTGAACCATTCTCCCACTTGCTTCCCCATTTGTCGCACCTAAACTCCCACCCTCTCGCACAATCCCTTATAAATCTGCCTCTCAATCTTGTTTAGCAAGGAGGGATCGAATATGAACGCCAGATGAGAGGTGCAGTTTTGCATGATTACTTTGAATGACCTTTGTGTGTGATTCGAATGAGCTCATTATCCATGCCTCTCAATTCCTCATATTCATTTGAATGTGGCCTCCACATGAAGCATGCATTTATTGCAACTCTAGTTTTGCTCTCCTTATCATATTTATTGCATTAATTGCACATTAATGATTTCAGAATCATGAAATACAGAATGAGCATGCAGAATTTTTATATGATATTAGCATAGTACTTCCTACCATTCTCATACTCGTTACAAACGTCCACATTTGATATATATGAATGGCATTTACAACTTTAAATGACAACTCAACATTCAGTTGTAAGTGATGAACGCGTGATCTCCTTTATCCACTTACTTACAACCCCTCATAAACAAAAAAATCCCTACTCACATGACTATCAATATACATTAACTTTCAACCTTCATAAACAAAAAGCAACACCACTTACATTACTACCTATATATACAGTAACTTACAACCCTTCATAAACAAAAAAAATTCCACGCATGAACAAAATACTGGGACAATTCTTTCAGAATACAAATATCAAACTGGATTGGGATTCCTGCAGGTCCTTTTTGTATGCCCAGCCTCATGACACCTTGCACAATGGTATATCTTTTTGTTCTGGAATTGTGATTTATGTCTCTTGGTTCTTGGCCGTCTAGATGGTAGACTGGTTTGAGGTGATGTTAAGAATATCTGTTCATGAATATTTTCCAAAGTGTAATTATTTGGGTGGGGCATGTAAATGGTCATGACTGGAATCATCGTACAGCTGTACATCTGTCGTTGTGCTGTCACTTTGTAGCAAGCATCAACATAATCATACACGTTGCCGTGGTTAAACTTTATGGCTGCACACGAATGTGGACAAGGAAGCCCCGACATCTACCATGCTGCACAGCTACATTCATGCAGGCCAAGATGAACATGTAGGTCTCCATTCTCCATCCGTACACGGAATCTACCATTTCCATAGGGTTTAGTGTCAATATGTTCTGCCCTGGCCACACTTTCCATCAATTTTGGTTGGTATTTGGCCCAACCCCATTCCTCCACTTGCTTATAGTCTCACTTGTAGTATGCATTTTCTTAGACACTTTGTCACGATGCTCATGAATAAGTTGGCCAACGTTGTGCCTTCTCTCTTTAACCATCCAAGCATTGAATGACTCGGCTATCTTTGTTGTTATGTTATCCCATTTTTATATGGTAACCTGGAAAGCGCCCATTTATCTACATCACCATGTGTTTGCAGCCAATGAAACAATTGTGGGTTGAACTTCTCCATCTCTTTCATTGCGCTGTTAAAGTGAGAGTCAGTCCTTGCATACGCCATGTGATCAAGCAGCCTCAACCCATCCTCCTTACATTGACCATTAGTCTTCCTCTTACCTCGGTTCAATTTAATCATCTCCCCACTAAAATTCTCCTTTACATGCCTGTAACAATATGCGTGTCTGTCACTTCTGAATATTGCTTGCACAGCTATTTTGATTGTGTGGTGCTGGTCCGACACAATTACCAACTCCATCTGTCCAACAATCCTTTTTATCATGTACAAGAACTAGGTCCAATCCTCCTGAGTCTCCCCACTAACAATTGCAAATGCAAATGGGAACAAGTCATTGTTAGCATCATAAGCAGAAGTTGAGAGCAATGTTCCCCTGAAAGGACCGCTTAAATGCGTCCCATCAATATAGAGTACAGGCCTGCCACGGGATAGAAAGCCCTCTATGGAGCTCCCGTATGCGATGAAAACAGGTTGGAATGTATTCCCAGTGGATACCCATTCAGCAACAATCTTATTATCAGTTTCCTTAAGACGTTCACATATCCAGGGTATCAACATGT
Organism: Vachellia collinsii; assembly: GCA_006871305.1. Classification (NCBI taxonomy): domain Eukaryota; kingdom Viridiplantae; phylum Streptophyta; class Magnoliopsida; order Fabales; family Fabaceae; genus Vachellia; species Vachellia collinsii. Next base: position 38,177 of record QFDD01000762.1, read on the forward strand.
ACGACTGCTCAGGCCTCCCTTGTATGTCCTCCATGGCTTTTTCCTTAGCCCTGTATGCCTGCTTATATGTAAGGGTCATGCCATATTCTCTTTGCAATGTCTTCCTGATTTCAATTGCAGGTTTGTCTACATGATTTCTGACCTCCTGAATTATGAGTGATGATGTCAGATTAGATCTTCGACCATGGTATACTTGTAGATTGTCTTGAGCATTATGAGCATGATCATTTATGAACATTGTCACATGCAGGAAAGGACTTGTCTTGCCCATAGCATTTGTAGTGATTTTCCAAGGGCAACCAGGTACGTTACATTTCACTGACATCTCCTTATTATTTTTCACGTATGTGAACTCAAAGTTGTGTGCGATACTATACTTGTATAGTGATTTTTGAAAGTCATTTGCATTTGCAAAAATTTGCATCATTCCTGAAATTACTCCCCTCCATTTCATGTACTTAATCTCATGATTTGAGGGTGTACTCCCTAACACACCATCTAAGCTACAGGTTCCTCCACCAACTTCATATTTTATGCACGAGCCATCATCTTCATAAGCCGCTGTGGTCAAATCATTGTTCAGATTTCTCGAGGACATACAACTTTGTTGTGAGAGTCCCGTTAATTTTTCCATGCTGTAGAATAATGACAACTTCATTTACTGCACTTTAATCAGTTACATACAACATAATAACATTTACACACAACAAATTCTCATTTACATTTGTGCTTCCTGCATTCTCTTCCCTACATTGGCATTCTCTTTACATACTAGATAAATATGTCCTACTTTGTCACTATACTTTAATAGGTTTTCAAGGTCACTATCATCAATTAAATCTATTAATATCCTCTCGTCAAAGCTCATTGTATATTTTACCTCACAACTATTGCAATCTATTTCAAGCCATGATTTTATCATTAACCTTAGATCTTCAACTGTCATACCCTCTTTTATGCTTCTCACCCTCACACTGCCCCTATTATATTGGCTTTCACCTTTTCTGGTTGTCCCATATTTCCCTCCAACATGAAACTAACAAGCAAGTTCCTTTAAAGATGTAGACGCGAAGTCAAATTTCATTTTGAATTTCAACCTACAGATAATATACAGCATTGAAAATGTTAGCTCCCAACAGTGATTATCACCCAACTTCATATTTCAAATAACCTACCCTAAACTCACATATTAACAACTTAAAGTTAGGGTTTTACAGAGACTCCTTAACAAATAACAACAAATTGCACCAACCCCCCATATAATTCATGCTCATTCTACACCACCATGTAAATGGAATCACCCACCTAAGTGCAGATGGATTCATATAATACCAACCTACTATAGGCATTCATACATAAACATATACAACTGTATGTTGCTTGTGCACACCAAAATAATGAAAAATAAATAAATAAACTAACATCGAATGCACATCCTAACTCATTCATTCATACATCTTCACCTCTCTCCCTCTTCCTCTCTCTCTCCATTACAAAACTCGCTTTACCTGACTAGAAAAAAAACAGTGAACGTTGAACAACACCAAAGGGTCGTGACGGGGCAAGAGAATGATGTGCATAGTAACCTACCGTTGCCAACTTTTTGACCTTCCTCCTTCGTTCGACCCCACCTGCGCCCTTCACTAAGTTTTTCATGAGTTTCCTTCACTTCACCAACTTTTTCGTGGTTTCTCACCTACGTATCTGTGTTCCACCTTTTCCTTCCTTCATTCATTTAAACAATAAGGGCAATACGGTATTTTCCCAAAGATTTCAAAATCCCAGTTTGGTCTAGGGTCTTGATTCGGGGAATATGAAAATTGGAGGCCCTGAACTGTCCTTTCCCAATTTCAATGGTTTTTTTATGGGATTTTCCCTATTATAAATTATTACTAATCATTAATATAAATATTAGTGACAACCCACCAGGGAAGATCTTGTAACACCTCTCTTTACTAGCTTCATTATCCATTAGAGACTTTAATGGGACCCTCAGAGTCCAATATGTGAGCTAGAATTAGTGATCTTGGTGAATTTCAAAATACCCACTTAAGTTACTATTCCTTTGAAAGCTTGAAATTTTGGCCCAACTTTGAAAATTCACAACTAATTCTAGAAAAAAATTTAAACCAAGTGGTTTAGGTCTCTAATTAAAGCTTACTCAATTCTTTATAGGGGAAAAATACTCATTGGAGTAAGCTAAAGCTCAAACATCCCCTTAAACCACGTGAAGTTTCACTGTTCAAATGGTGAAAATGGGGGACTTCACCGCGGCCATCTTCAGGTTTCGCTGCGGCAAACATTTCAGACCTTAACTAAAAATTTCCCCTCTGACCATGTTTGCTGCAGTGAACTTTTGAGTTCATTGTGGTGAACTCCTCCTGACTTGCCTTTTTGACCACCTTCGCCATGATGAACTTTGGACTTCACCCGAGAGAACTTCTGCTGTCAAATTTTCTGCTGAACTTGTAAAATGCATAACTTTTCACACACAACTCCAAATTAAGCAATCTAGGACTCTATAGAAAGCTTGTGAAAAATTTCATGGCAATTGGAATCCATTTACTCAATTTATCCTATTTTGTCATAAATAGGAGCTTTGGACCCCTTAGCCAACTTGCATGCTCATTTTGTTTTCCTTGTGCCTTTTACATCATAACATACCCATTCATACCACACAGCACATAAATGACGTAGTGTAGGAGTTTAATTTACATTTATCCAAAATTTGCACAAAAAGACACATAGATTCACATCAAAATGGCATATACAATTTGTGAAACTTGAGTATCCTCATGAACCTTCACCACTTACTCTTGCATCTCCTTCCCTTTTGCCATTAGAAATTGTGCCTATGGTTAGTCATTGGAAAGAATGAGACTTGAAAGAAATCCTAGTAGCAATTATCTCTAACTAACACATCAACATGCATGATTATTAAATATCAACTAACATGCCATGAAACTAGTAACAAAACCTTACTCATGTTATCATATTTGCACAAGGCTAAGGAAATCATTGCATAGCTACAACCATGCACACTTAAAAGCAAGGATTTACATGTTGTATGGCTACAACCATACCTCATACATGCCAATCAACACATAGAACAATCAAATGCAATGTAAATGTAAAAGTTAGAGTTTATGCTACCTTGAAGCTTTAACTTTCCAATGTGAACTAGAAGTGGCTTCCACTTGAATTTGGTGACTCCTTTTTGGCAATTCACACTCCTAGACATGTCAGTGTGCTAAACATCAATACTAGGCCATTTCTTATGCACAATAGCATTTAACCACTTATAAAACTCTTTCTTGGCAACTTAGCTTCTAGCTTTGCCATTTGAGATTCCAATGCTTCCAAAATTGTGTTCTTACTTCTACCCTACATAATTTTGCATTCTAAACTCGATGGAAGCATCAAAACACCCAAAATCATACTCTTTCCCTTCTTGAACCCAGCTAGACGAATATGCATAGAGAATTGGAGGAAATGAGATTTTCGAACATCTCTTTGCATATACATGCATCATCTCATTCCTAAACCAATTCCCCATCATAAAACAACTCAAAACATTTCTCCTAATGCCTCTTCAAATCCGTCCAATAGCCATGGGAAGGGTTTAGTGCCATAATCTCGAAACAAACTCAAATCAACTCAAGCTAGCTATCAACATGTTGCAAATCATGCATTGAGCTGATTCCAAGCACTTATTACTTCCAATTCTTAATCTTTCTCATTTTCTCTCTCAAGCCGTCATCATCAAAACAGCCCCCTCATCCATTTATCAAGAAATCTAAACCGATTAAATGGAAGAATAGAGGTTATGGATGAGTTCTATAGGAAGAATCAAGCTTGAAACACTTAATTACCTTGAGATTTGGTTTGAATCATCTTCTTCTTGGCCTCCTCTCTTCTTTTCATCTCTCTTTCCCTTTCTCTCATGTTCTGCACGAAATGTGCAGAAAGAATGGGCTTGGACGACTTAATAATTATGCCCACATGTGAGTTAATGAGGTGTGGGGCCCACTTGTACTTCCAGAGCAAATTTAGATTGATAAAATTTGCTGCCTTGGTAAATATTTCTCTTTATCCTTCAACTTTACTTTAGAGCTAGACAAGTGGCAGCTCTCTAACCCCACAACTCCACTTTTCCCAAAATACCCTTACTTTACTAATTTCTGTCCACCGGAAATGCTTTTCAAGAATTTTCTTATCATTAAGGCCAGCTCAGACCCTAAAAAATTTCCATAATTCATAATTTCATTAGGGTATTTTTCTTTCCTCAAAACTCATTTCGGAATGCCCTTAATTAATTTTCTTCCGAAAACCCTAATAAGGTGATATTGGGCCTTTCGTACTGTCGTTCCGGCAAACTGTTTCTGACTATCTACTGGAAACAATTTTAGAAATTAGGGCACTCCAAAATCTATTTTTAGCCACTTTAACTTTACATTTATGAGGCCTTTAGACAATTTAAATAATAATATTTGGCTAAAAACTCATTGAATAGCGAAAATATTAATTACTTTACAAAATTTCCCGTGAAGGGCATTTCTATCCATCTAAGCCTCAATTACTGATCAGTGACTTTTTCTCTACCTTCTGGTGCCTAGGGTCATTTTCTAGTATTTTGGTCAAAATTACCAAAATGCCCTTGACTTTTCGCAAAATGGCCATTTTGCCCTTACGTTTCTTTTACTTGCAACATGGCACATGTGGCATCTCTTATGTTTCTATTCATTCTTCGAACTCTTTACTCATTGGTAGCACATCTTTTAGCCCTTATTTCCTGTTACTAAAAGTGTGGATGGTACAAATCTGCCCACAAGTCGGGGTGGAAATAGGCTAAGGACAGGCCATACTTTGTTAAATCATCCTGAGCATATAATAGGGGCCTAAAGCATGAACCTATATACAGACTTCTTTTAGACTCAGGCTTGGTCTAACCTAAAGAATTTTTAAAGGCCTAAATAGACCCTTTATTTTTATAAATAGAAGGTTTTGAGCCTATTTAAATATTACACGAAGATAAATAGGCCAGACCAACATGTTTAAAAGCAAAACCTAACATATTTAAACAAGTAAGCCTTTAAATAGTTTCGAAGCAAGGCCATTTTGTTAAATAAGCCTGGCCTCACTAGGCTTTAACTAGGTAAGATTGTACACTCTTATGAAAGGGCTTTCCTATTTCCACCCCTACCCACAAGCCTTTGAAAGTTTAAACAAGGGCACAAAATTGGCTTTCTATTAGGAATCAGTAAGAGATGACACGAAGAAGAGGAGCACCGAAGTATAAGCATTCGCTTGTTGGAAATTGTAGGCTTCAAAAGTATATATCTCACACAAGCCATATATATTTAGTATCCGTCCGAAATTGATTTCACTCACCCCTTAGGAAAAGCCACATCATTTAGTGTTAAAATTGCATCTTTATTGTCGGTTCCGGCTGAGTTTGTATTTGCGTTTGAAAATCATGCTCATACAAATTGAAATAAAACTCATTTTACATAATTACCTCATAACCGTAAATCATGTTGGAAAAGTAGCTTCTACCGTTAATCAAATGGACACTTTGTTTGTTTTGGTTATAATCTTGATAGTTTGTTCAATTTTCATCATCAATCAATCAAATTATAATTCTAAAGGGCTAAGGTCAATTTTGCCTAACTTTTAAATATTAATTACCTTCCTTTTTCAAATTTTGTATTAACTTTAATTTTGAATTGCATTTTCAAAAAGGGATGCAATTGTTTTACAATTATTCCAATCAAAACAAGAGAATATTGTAATTGCCAACATCATCTAAGATTCAAATTTTTAATTTTTAATGATATTGTCCTTTTTCAAAAACTTTCCCATTAAATGCTTCTTCCCATTCCCATCAAAATCAAATCACACATGTTTTAAACCCAATGAATTCTGCCCAATGGAGTCAAAAACTATTTTAAATATTTAATTTCCAAAGCCTTCATTCATTTTTATTCTTTTTGACCAAAACTATTCCTTTTATTTTGTTTCTTTATTCTTTATTCAGATTTTTAAAAAATTCCCATTAAATGCCTTTTTTCCTTTCAATCAAAATCAAATCACACAGGCTTTCAACTTAATGGATTCAAAATCTGTTTTAAAAATTCAGTTTCCAAAGTTTTCATTCCTTTTTATTCTTTTTTGTATTTTGTACTTTGTTTACTGTTAGAATGGCCGACACCCAAGAGGGGGGGTGAATTGGGTGTTTCAAAAATTTTCTTTTCAAACCTTGATTAATCAAACTATCCAAATCATAAGTTGATAAAACATAGATAATGATATTGGATAGAGTAAGAATGGAAACATTAGAAATTAGTGAAGATGAAAGAAAGATAAGCACACAGAGATTTATCCTGGTTCGGTCCTCTCTAACCTACGTCCAGTCCTCAGACTCTTCTGAGATTTACAATTCACTATATCATCCAAGTTTAACCAGGTACTTGGAAAACCATTACAGCCACATATTCAATGTAATACATACACAGGCTCTTTCAAGT
>QFDD01000763.1:0-37891 GCA_006871305.1 Vachellia collinsii
GAAGAAGATAAAGTAGTCATTGTCTAATATTATTGTACATATGAAGAAAATGTTTTTGATGTGTAGATGTGTAACTACCATATAATATCTATATAATGTAAATGCATTTTGTTGTTTAGCATTTGAATGCATGTCATCTGTTGGCTCCAAAGTTGGGAAAATATAAGGAAGCCTGAATGGGACAATTCAACGATGCCCAAGGTCAAGCACATGGAAAATTTGCTATGTCCACAATTCAATATTTGATACCATCAAATTTAAAGAAATTAATCATTTATGCAGGAGGATATAATATAAAAAAGGGTTGATGTGATTTGGTGGTTAATGATATATGCGAAGAACAAACACTAAAATAAGGTGATGGCAAGAATGGCATGAGTAAAAGTTGGGAAGAAGATAAAGTAGCCATTGTCTAATATTATTGTACATATGAAGAAAATGTTTTTGATGTGTAGATGTGTAACTACTATATAATATCTATATAATGTAAATGCATTTTGATATAGTAGTCATTGTCTAATATCATTTGTTGTTTAGCATTTTGTCTAATATCATTTGTTGTTTAGCATTTTGTCCATCATATAGTGAAAACAAAGATTCATTTTTGTAATATATAAATGAAAATATGCAAGTGTTTCTCAAATATGCAAGTGTACAATGGACAAGTGAGTTTCCCTAATAATTTTGCAAATATGCAACAAAATAAAAGGAGAGTTTCCAAAACTTTTTAAAATGGATAAGTCGAGAGTGTGTTTGGCTATGATCAATGACTCAGCATATCTGTCATGTCCCAAATTTTGGGCCTAGAAGCTCAAGAATAAGTGTAAATTATATAGGCTATCAAGTCCAGTTGAACAATAATCCTGAAAAATACCCCAAAAGATAAATGATTCCCAAGAACTTTGTAAAATTTGGCTCTCCTGAGTAAAGGTGAGATGTTAATCAAGGGCCAAATAAAATAGTGAAATCACCAAGGTAACATTATATGTCTACCGCCCCAAGTTTTGGCAAAAACGTAATTGCTAAAAATTATGAGTACGTAAAGATAATTTGAGAAATTATACCCAGAATTTCAAGAAAATTTCCTGAATGAATAGAAAGGTAGAGAATAATTCCCTAAACCATATTTGAGGAATGATTGAGGTATAAATAGCAGAAATTATCTCAAAAATGAGTTTTAGTACCTTTTTTTTAGTTTTGGCTAAATAAAGAATTATTAGCCAAATATAATTATGAAAAGTAGCATGAGGCATCAAATAATTGTGTAAAAATAGGAGAAAACCATTTTAAGATTTATGTGAATTTATAAAATTGGTTTCATGTCCAAGGAATGGAGAATTTAGTTAAAAGAGGATTTTCGGGAATTTTATCTTAGAATAAGGTATGTTCTTGAAAATTATAGTAAAAAAAAAATACCTAGTGATCAAATTTGAGCTGAAAAAAATTAGGGGATTACTCCATAATAAATTTGAATTATTGATAGTTAATATTGATTATATAATCAAAGAATTTCCAACAAAAAGAAAAGCATTTGTAAATGATTAAATTCACTTAATGGGAGGAATCAAGCCTATATGATATAACAAAGCTTATGTGAGAAATTTTTGTGGTTCCTAGGAAGCCAAGTTGCCTGATCTCATGGAAGTTACTTATTGGCACCAAAATGGTTATTATTGCATTTCTGGATTTATTTTTTTTTAAAAAAAAAAGAGGGTAGGATCAGAATGCAAAAGGGAGAAATGTGGGAGGGTAAAATTGTGATTTCAACCCCACACACATGCCACACATGTGGCAGCTTCTGAAAACCGTCTAAGTTCTCTGCTTTGGCTCTCAAAGTCGGTGAAGACAAAAAAACAGGGGAAGAGGAACGGAGAAAGAAACCGATAGAGAGAGAAAGAGGGGGCAAGAACGAAGGGGACGAAGGAGAGGAAGTGAGGTCCAAAACTCACATGCAAGGTTGGATCTGAGTGAGGTAAATCTCCTAAGCACTAATCCACAATTATTTTCTTTATATGGGGTGTCTTTCATAAGAAGACGGTGAGTGAAATTGAACCTCAGAGAGAGAAAGTGACGAATAAAAGGATTAGATCATAAGAATCATGTTTAGTTGTTAGTGTAAGACTTGTAATGGTATTTTTTTATCACACGCATGCTGATATATTAGGATAGAGGAAGCATTTTGCAAACCTGGAAAAAAGAAGAAGAAGAAGAAGAAGAAGAGAAAATCAGATCTCAAAGGTGTTACGGGATAGGAGCTATAGGTTGTATCAATGAGGAGGCTGCTATGGTTTAACTGTTCGGATTGTGAAAAAAAAAAAAGGAAACTGAACCAACACGCTCAGAATTGCAATGCTTCGGCATGTATTAGAGTTATATGCAAGTGAAATGAATTCAATGGTTAAAGTGATATTTTTGAAGCTGAAAACTGATTCAAGTTTTCCACTGTTTTGCGGCTCCTAAATGAGAAGTTAATGCTCAAGTGTTAAAGTATGATTTGAGAGAATAACCACCATGAAAACAGAAATTTGTGAAGTTAAGCTTGAAGAACAAAGCTTGATGTTTCTTGGTGATTAAACATTAATTTTGAGTGATGATAGTAAAAAGGGAGTTTAATTGTGAAATATTTGACGTTGAAAATATTTTAAGTACCAATATGTAGTGTGAATGTCTTTAAAAAGCCGTTAAATAAGTTTAAAAGGTGGCGGAAGGAGAGTTTAAAGGTTCCTTTAAATCAACATTGGGAATGTAATTGCATTATGAGATGTTAGTGATTCTGATGATCCTAATAAATTTAAGAATTGATGTGTAATATTTATTTAGGGCTATTCCACACTATGGAAATGAGAATGGAAGCTTGGATAATGAAGCTGTATGGAAGGAAAAGAAAAGTAAGAGAAAGCTAATAAAGCTTAAATGTAGCAACTTTATCCATTGTTGTATTTAAGTTGTACTTGTGTTTTGTTATACTTCCTAGCTTACCATAAATTGAATAATTTATTTTATCTTGAACATGTTGAATGATTGTTTTGAATTGTTTCATGGCTATAATTGACAATTCTATATTTTATGTGCATATTCTTGATTATATGTAAGGCTTAGCCATGCTATTTGTTAATGAGTTAAATGATTGAAGTATAACTTAATTGCTTGAATTGTAATTGCTTGCTACTGGGATTCTTTGAATCTCACCCATCAATAACAACCATGCTAGGTTACAAGCTTCCAAGAGAAAAGTGAATGTTAGAGGTAAATGGTAAGTAAAATCAAAGAGATAAGCTTCTATAGCATTATTTTACTGCAAATTATTAAATGTATAGCAATTCTTATAAGTTGTGTAAATTCAATATGAGGCCTTGGCATGTACATATGATATATATTGATGAATATAAGTGATTGTATGCCTAAGTATGGTTTTGAAAGTATGATTTTAATATGCATAATCATGACTGTCTAGATTAAGCAGTTTTCAGGGTAAAATTGATGTTTGATTCGTTAAAACAAAGTAAATGATTTCTATTGCCCATGGTAATTTTTATGGACGAAGTAGACACATGGGGCTTTCAATTAAGTCCTAAATGAGGTTAATGGAAGCTCTATAGATTAAGTTATAAATTTTTGAAGTTGAAGCACAAAATGTGTTAGTAAATCAAAGAGGGTTTAATAATTCAATAAACTGTATTAACTGCCATGTTTTATGGCCAAGATCATATTTTTCTCATGTAAAGGACTGCAAAAGATTTCAAAAGAATTTTAGAGCACTCTCATATGATTTTTTTTCAGAATTAGTTATAATTTTTCAAAGTTGGACTGAAAATCTGAAAATGTCAAATATATAGTAACCCAATAATTAAGATGAAAGTTTTAATTTATGGGCTTTAATTATTTATTCGTCTGAACCATAACGCTTCCGAATGTATAATAGGTTGCATAACGTAAAGGTGTTACAATATCCGAGCAATGTGTTGATTGTTTTTGGGCTGAAAAATTTCAACAGTTTTATATGAAGATAATGCATTATGCATAGCTCAATTGAACGGATGGTATATCAAAGGGGATAGAACAAAATACATCTCTCCAAAATTCTTTTCACTCATGATCTCATAAAGAGTGGTGATATAGATATTCAGCATATTCGCTCATGTGATAATCTTGCATATCTGTTTACAAAGCCATTGCCAACTAGAGCGTTTGAGAAGTTGGTATATGGTATTGGAATGCAAATGCTAAAAGGCATAAAGTAATGTTGTCATCAGGGGGAGACAATATTGTATAGTATTTTTTCTTTCACTGAGTTTTTATCCCAATGGATTTTTCCTGGTAGGATTTTTAATGAAGCACAATGTTTGTCTAAGAACATCTAAGGGGGAGTGTTATAAAATATAATGTGTGCTGTGGATGTTCTTGTAACTTATGGAATTTCATCTCATGACATTATGTTCTTTAACCTTCCAAATTAAAGGGTTTTAACTATGTGTTTCTTATAACCCCCAATTATACCATTAAGTTGCTTAATATTCTTGTAACTCCTTAGATTTGTGAATCAATACCTTGAACCCTATAAATAGGGTCAATGTACTAAGCATTTGCATATCCCAGTGAATAAGATGATACACTTTTCTCTCTCAATTTCTTCTTCTACTCTAAAACTCTTTAATTTTATAACAGTTTCCTGTTTATATGTTCATTTGTTCTCAATTCTCTGTTCAAGTTTGTTTTGGTGATTTCTAGATATGAGCTACATACATCTCCCAAAAAAAAATTGTTATCTGTCCTTTGCATTAGGTTTGTTGCGTTTTTGTCAATCATGTATCCATAAAAATATTTGAAAATTACAAAAAAAAAGAAAAGCTAAAGAAAAAATTCTTTCAATTATATTTACCGTCTGTCCAGTTCAATACAAACTCACTCAAAAAGAAGGCTGGTGTTTTCGTTTAAAATCTCTGTAGCTGTCACCATTCTTTTTGCATTAATCAAGTTGGTTACGTTCTTGCCAATCTTTGCACTTTATTAGAAAGCTTTCTTCATCATCAGTGGCTTATCAGACGCAAGAAAATGTTGCTGATTATAAAGTGATACTGGTAAAATCTGTGTTCATGTTTAGAAATTTTGGATCTGGATCTGGATTGGTATGAATAATTAATAATTTTTTTACTTATTTCTCTCTCTTCTATTTAACAATATATCTTTAGTTGCTTCGTTTTGGCATCTCGAGGTTAACAAGATCAACTTCTTCTTCACAATGAGTAAGAAAACATTTGGATGTACTTCTTCTCTTGGAGTATTGTTTATGGGCTGATAAGATGCTGTGCTAGTCGAGCCCGGAGGTCACTTTTTTAAGGTTCAGTCCCTTTGTTCGCAGCCTCAAACATATTTTTTATATATTTTTTCTTAAAGAAATCAATCTTAAACAATAAAATTATTAATTAAAGGCATAAATATTATCAAACAATTAAATGTTTTATTTTTTTCATAAATATGATAAGTAACTATTTACCTTGAAACAAAAACATAGAGGTTATAGCTTTTTACTGTTCAACGTGTACTAGTTACTTCTCTTTTTGTTTATATAATATTTGTAAAAGTATTAAGAATCAAATAAAATATTCTTGAAAATTGGGTAAAAAAATTAAAATCCATTAGAATTACTAAACATAGTAAATAACACTTCTTGTAAATATGCTTGTAAAGTATAAGGAGTTGAGCAAATAAAAACATTTACATTAATATATACTTGGAAATTGAAAGCTATAAGATATGAAAAAAAAATCACTAGAAAACAAGTCAAAATTTCAAAATTAGTTAATGAAAAAAATTGATGGGCTTAAACATGCCGACCTGTTACCCTTTTAATTAAACGGGGTTTAAACGGACCGGTCAAACGAATTTTGTCCATTTTTTTTGGCTCTAATAAAATTATATGATTTTTGATTCATTTGTGGGGAAAATCTGATCTTTTTGAATGGTACAAATTTAATATTCTTAAATGAATCATCTTATTAGTTTTTTCTTCACTTCAGGTGAAAATTAGAATAACTACAGTTTTTACCACATTTATTCTCACATATGTGTCCGCATCTATGATTTCGACTATAGTCACTATTAGATTGCATTCACTACTAGGAATGGAGTTGAGCCCTGTTAGACAAGATTTGTGATTTTTCAACAAAAGCTTGTTGTTTTGTTAAGTTACGAGAAATCAAGAAATGAAATGAGCATATTCCTTAAAACTTTCTCCTTATATTGCTGCTGCAGGAATAAATTGGATGCATGAAGTGTGAAGAATGTTTTCTCAAGCATATCTTCATCAGGGTGGAAGAGCTTATTTTCCAGAGGTAAAATGGGCTGTAGCGCACTTATCTCGACTGTAGCACACTATCAACCAGAGGCAAACTCCGTTGTGACAGCAAAATGCATAGCATCAGTAATAAGCAAAAAATCAGATTTTTTAGGTTTTTAAGGCAAAAACCCGATGAAACCCGACATTCTGGACATTTGGGGAGCATTTGGGAGTATTTTGCTGTGCTAGGGCTTGCTTCTTGGTGGAGATTGAGCTAGGTTTTGAATATTTGAAGAGATTTGAGCTTCTTTTCTTGATTTTTCCTCTCCATCTTTCCTTCTCTACTCTTGATTCAATATTTGGGCTGATATATATGTATTTTCTCATGGGTTTGTTGAACATGAGTAGCTAAATACTTTTATCTACGATTATTTTGAACCCTTGTATGGATTAACACTAAATTTCTCTTCTCTTTTTGTGATTAATGATATATATGTGTTCATTTTACTCTTCTCTTAATGCCTCTTGTTGATTGACCACCAATAAGTTGTTGGGTTCACTTGATTGAAGCTTGAGAGGGCTAGATTGAGTGTAGAACTTGGGTAAGATTGTGCAAGAATTTGAAGTTTGCATGATGGATGGATGGTTTTATTGGCAAGGTAGAGATATACTTGTCAACCTTGCATAGTCAAATTAGGATTAGAGCTTGAAAATTGGGTTTTATTAATTGTAACAAGAGATTGAGCAATTAATGAAAGTAAACACTTGTTTTTAACTTAAGAGAGCTTTTACAAGTACTCTTTGAATCGTAGACTAGCACATTTTTCATTGAAAGCATCTTTGAGAGGAGGTTAATTGAATGTTATGAAATACAAAGGGGACGAATAATTCTAGGTCACATCTTATCTTTGAAGCCTATGAATCACTTGTTTATATTTTTTTATGTTTAGAAATAGTTTTCATCCACTCTTGATATTTGTATCACTCAAATTATACAAAAGTGTGATAATCATTGCTTAACCGGGTTTTGGAATCAAATCCCCATGGGAACAATACTCTACTTATTACTTTATTACTTAACGCGACCTGTGCACCTGTGGTGCGAACAGCTACCTTCTCGGAAGACAAATGGAAGAATTGCTGGAAAGAGAGTGGCAAGTCGATGTATGTCATGCCTATAGAGAAGGGAATAGATGTGTTGACGTGTTAGCAAGGCTAAGCTTTCGACAGAGAGATTAGTCTGTCACATGGAGAGCACCTCCGGTTGATGTCGTTTTGTATGTATTTGTAAAAGATCATATTGAGGGACATGGGATCCCAAGGTTGTTAATTTAACTTTTCTCTTGGGCTTAACCCTCCTTCACCCAAAAAAAAAAATATAAAAAGATGGGAGGGTTGGAGAAAAGTTTCTCATTGAAAAATTAACTGTAGAATGAAACATTCCACACATATACAATTGAGCTTCCACAATATACAACTGAGCTTTTACATTATGTACAATTGAGTTTCAACATATGCAACTGAATAATTCCATTCTCTAATTAATTCCTCAATTTTTTTTCAAAAAAAAAAAAGATATGAATTATACGCTAATAATGGGTTTTGGGGGTTTTTAACAACGATTTTTTCAGAATAATCAGGCAATAATTTTAAAACTAAAACTAATGATGAAAAATTGAAAAGAATCACATTTCAAACTCAAATCCTTCCTCCTTGTTTTTTTTTTTTTGCCAATAAATCCTTTCTCCTTGTTACACCCCTTTCTCTGGGCTAATTTGTTAAAATGAAATTTTTCGAAAAAATTTAAAAATTTTTAAAACAACTTTTATGTAAAGCTGTTATTCTCACTTTAAATCAAAAGGGCCAGGTTTGATTTTGATTTCATACTCTATAACTATAGTTTGAAAAAAAATTTCCTCTAAAACTGTTCTCTAAAATTCATTTACTTTCAAAAAATTCTTTAAAGACTATTGGTTATCCATCGCGGATAACTTTTACCTAGCCTTGGTGAGGAGATATTCCCTTCACAACCACATTTTATTTCACCTCCTATTATATACACTATTTACACAATTATTTACACAATTATAAGCCATCCAGGCTTATATCAAAATAAAATTCTTAACTACTGAATCCAAAACCAAACTTAATATGTTAAAAGGGAAAAAGGGGACGGGTTTTCTTCCATCTTTATTTCACCATCCAACCTTCTCACCTTCTAAGCTTCCCTGGTTACCAACTCTTTACCCTTTGAGCTACTCACCTTAGCTGTATTTATTGACAAAGGAGGGTGAGATTCAAAAATCTCTATAAAAACCACAACTTATCAAATATTCATATATAAAATTCACAATCATGCGAAAACAAGCCACATGTTTATACAACATTTATATGCAATAAATAACATCATGGGGGATCTCCCTTAACAGTTTTGTACATCACATAGCCATGGACCATAAAAAATTGTATAACACGCAATTCTATACCCTTACCTGGATAACACTCAATCACTGAGCATTCAAATAACCTTTCTTTCTCAAAACCGGCTATTTTGCAAAGTTTGTAAAGTAATATACATACACTATTTTACGAGTACCATTATGTTAAGAGCATACAATTGTTCCATCACGGAATCGATCCACATATCTCAGCACACATAACACATACGACACAAACAAACATACAGAATTAAATATATGATAATGGGATAAAAAGGATTTATACTTGTCTCCTTTTATTTACTGTTACCTTCTTCGATATTCCATTTTCTAGTCTTCCTCGGAGTGCTCAAGCAGATGTTAAATCCTATAAACATACACGCATAATATCACGTTAATTATTTGCTTCATTAAGCTCATCTTTTTTTTTCTAACCACATTTCTGCCCCTTTACATTATTTAACTTCATTTCCTTGACTTTTGAATTTTTGAATCATTTTTGAAAAATCATAATTCATTCAATATAATTCCAAACGCTATAGTTCAAGCTTCTATTTGAAGCTCTTTGTATATTCTTATTCTTGTCAAATACTCCAAGAAATTCTAAACTTAACTTCACACTGTGTGTGTATATATATAGGCACACGTCACATGCACATGTGTTTTAATATATGCATACCGTTAAAGCTTCAAGAAGGATTAGGCAGTTAATTTTGTCATAAACCACTTTAATTTATAAAATCCTTTCTTCTCATAAAAATTTCTAGCAACTTGAGAAATCCTTTTTAATAATTGATCATAACCAAATCCTAAATTTTAAGGATAATCCCATGATTATTCCTCTCTGTTATAGCTCAACCAAAAGGATTGGGCAGATTTTATCCTCCACCTAAAATTCTCACACAAAATTTTCCAACAACTCAATCACTTTGAATACTAACATACATACACGTTTATGCACGTAGGGAAAACATTTGGGACTATTGCTTACAATGACAAGCACCGGCACAGTGGGTTTTTAAATTCAAAACCCACTTCAAACCCCTCTTTAACAATTCCTTTCATCCAAAACAAAACCTTAGCTCATCAACCGAATTCCATTTTCAGAGTATATATATATATATTCATACACTCACAATTACAAACATACGTATATACATTTAGCTCCTAGTCTCTATTCCAATTTCTCAGAATACTTACATATATACGCACATTCCCAGACCCATAAGCATATATATACACATACATTTCCTTCAATTAGCAAGAGCTTCTCGTGATGCTCAGCCTTAAATAGAGAGGATTTTATTCATGACCAACAATTTTGACTTCATTCCAACAAACTTAGCAGCGAAATTTCCAATATGCATAAACAAAAATCAAACAAACCGAAGCCCATTTTCTAATAATTAGTTCCTCTGTTTTCAGTTCAGCACTGCCGGCACAGCACACGGCCATGCAATAGCTCGGGTTGACCAAAAATAAAAAGGAAAATCAATATGCATACTCTTATTCAATGTCTCACGGACCTAGGCTTCATTTTCTTCTTCTGACACTAAAACCCAGCTTAGAAAATTGAAGCTTTGTTTTCGGATTTTTCAGAACCCAGAGAGGAAATGACATGCACACTTGAAACACAACTCAACATTAAGCATTCATCATTATTGAAGCATGAAAACACAGCTCAGATACCAGCTTCCTCGAAAAACAGGGAACCCGACACGGAGAAACAAAACCCATTTCCATAAACTCAATAACCCGAAGAAAAACATCACATGCACGCTTGATTTAGCTTGAGGAAGTTCCAATATAAATGTGCCTTAAGTCAATCGGTGAGATCACTCCATTTTACCTCTGATTTCTCAACTGTTAAGAAGCTCAAAAACCCATTCCAAAAATCAGATTCAGAGACGGAGAGGAAAGGAGCAGAGCTTACCTTGCTGAGATTCTTCACTGCACGTGAATTCCGGCCTCTCCTCCCACAAAACCACGGCGTCTCACTCTCTCTAGTTGTCTCTCGCTCTGTTTGCTGTCGCTGTGGGTGAGTAATGAAGACAATAATGAACGAAACCGAGCTGATGGCGTGGAAGGAAAAAGCTGAGGGCGTAAGAAGTGTTTTTAAGTTTTAGCCACGTGTGTGGCATGCATGGGCACTTTGAGATATATTTTTTTTCCTTCATAATCTAAAATTGAAATAAAATATCTCAATAAATAATTTTTTCCCTAAATTTGACCCCTTTATATAAAATAACTATTACCATAAATTTTGGACAATTTTACTTATTTTTTTTAAATTTCTTAAAAATGAAATAATTTTTTTAAAAATACTTTTGGCTCAAAATTTATTTATATTTGTCCAAATTTTTATAATTGACTTCTTAAAGTCTCAATTACATTTGATAACTCATTGATCAAATTTTAGGATGTTATACTCCTCATATGAGGAGCCATTAAAACCGATGAGTAAGCTTGAAGATTTAACAAGGCATATATTTTAAAAGTGCTCAAACACATACAAATGAAGATCCACAAATTCCATAAATATACACATAATACTCAATAAATATACACTATAACCAGTGTGTAGTATATAAGTGATATTTTATATTTATATGTATAACTTTACAATATGGGGGTAAAATA
The DNA here is from genome assembly GCA_006871305.1 of Vachellia collinsii. Lineage (NCBI taxonomy): Eukaryota > Viridiplantae > Streptophyta > Magnoliopsida > Fabales > Fabaceae > Vachellia > Vachellia collinsii. Next base: position 11,356 of record QFDD01000763.1, read on the forward strand.
ATATCTATGATTACATGAGATGATGGATGGATACAAAAAATAATAGAAGATATAGATATCAATATAATATTCATAATAGATTAGACAACTCTTATGTGTTTTTTTTATTTCATATATTTTTATTTTGTCTTTAGTCACCCAAAATTTGAGAATTGGAAAAATTTTAAAATGTTAGTTTAAAATAATTAAAAAAATTCTTTTATTAAAAATAACAAAGACGTATAAGTAACCTAAAAAAAATTAATTAAACTTAAATATTTTTATTTCGTTATATTTTGAAAAATTAATCCGTTCGGTTTTGTGACTGAATCTAAACTCTGTTTTTAGTCTGCCAAACCAACCCAACCAAAATATTTAGTTGTAGTTCAATTTTCAAAATTCAATCCATTTAGTTTTGTAACTTAATTGAATAGAAAAGCTAATTGCTCACCCCTAATTTCATTACTATGATGACCAATGATGTGCTTAATTTTCAAATATAGGCAAGCAACGATGAGTAGGAAAAAAAAAAAAAGCTTCTTCTTCTTCTTCCTTTTTCCTTTTCCTTTTTTGTCTTTATTATTCTTAATCTTTTTTCTACCTTATTCGTCTTGTGATCGCTTATCTTGTTCGGCATTGTTAATGTGCTTCTTCCTTAGATAAGATTCCATAACTCCTCATCTATATTATTGCCTTTTTCCTTTTTAAAATAAAAATCCAATAAAGTGTTTCTTGAAACTTACATTTTCATTGTTTTTAATTTATCTAGTGTCCTCATGTATATTTTAAGCCTGCCTTGGTCTTTTATTATAATGTCTCTTTTTAATAATATGATCCACTTCATTAAAACATTAAAAAAACCCACGGAAAAAACACACTGCCCTGCGTCTCATTGATTCCTTTAATTCTTCTGGATAATTTTCTCCTTTGATGTAATCCGTACTAATCTCATCCTGTTTTTTTTTTTTTCTGATTTCAAGTTGAATAAAATCTCCTTTTCCACTCAAAAAAAGAAAGAGGATATTACCAAAAAAAAAAAGTTTTAAAGAGCTACTTTGTCTTTATTCAGCTCATTTTATTCATACACCAATTGAATCAAGTTGAGCAAGCAAAACATTATAAAGTTGACTGTAACTTTGAAAATAGTCTCTTGGTTCATTAATAAATTGTTATAATAATAGTAATAATTAAGAGGTAATTAACCATATGCTAACTACAAATATGTAGGTCTTTGTCAATAGGACTATCTGTAATAGTTTTAGAAAAGCATGCTTACACAAATCAAAATAAAAATCATCTCACATAATTATATTATAGATTATAAATCATGTTAAAAATTAATTTCTACCGTTAATCTAAACTATTTCTAGATCGGCTGCTAAACTTTATTTTTTTCTTTGCAAAAGTTCTTTACTAGTTTACTTACAAATCTTAGGACTGCATTATTAGGGACTGCACTTTGAAGAGTCTAGAAAGGTTGTTGCGTACAGTCATCAAGATCTTCCCTTTTTCATAGATAACCCTTTAAATCGGGCGATGGGCGAGCGATATTTTGTAATCAAATATACCTAAATTTTAGATATATTACATTACATTTATATGTATTTACCTACGTGATTTATTTTATATATTTTTCCTTTAAATATGATGATAATCTTTCTATAAAATCTATGCATAAACATTGAGTAGATATTATAAAATAAGGAAACACCAAGAGATGGGGTTAGAAATTTTAATATGTTCCAAAATCAATGTTGACCTTAAGACATGGACCACTCAACTGTAATTTTCACTGAAGAGTAAGGATCTGCTTATGCACAATAGGGTCGTTAAGCGTAATTTATGTTAAAGTTAAAAAAAGATCTGAATCATGCGCTAATAATAGGTTTGGGGGGTTTTTGACAGCGCTTTTTCCAGAAACAATTTTTCATCCTTAGTTTTCGTTTTTGACAGCATTTTAAAACGAAAACTAAGGATGAAAAATTGAAAACAACCACATTTCAAACTCAAATCCTTCCTCCTCCGGTGAGGAGCCATTAAAACCAACGAGCAAGCTTGAAGATTTACCAAGTCATATATTTTACAAGCGCAAACACGTACACATGAAGATTCGCAGATTTGATAGATATACACACAATATTCAATAAATATACAGTATATCCAGTGTCTAATATATAAGTGATGCGCTTTACAATATCAGAGATAAAATAATATCTATGATTACATAATATAATAGATGGACAGAAAAAGAAATAGGAGATATGAATATCAACATAATATTTATAATATGTTATTAGACTACTCTTACACGTTTTATCTTATTACATATATTTTTATTTTGTCTTTAGTCACCCAAAATTTGAGAGTTGGAAATTTTTTAAAATGTTAGTTTAAAATAATTTTAAAAAAAAGATGCTTTTATTAAAAATTAACCTTAAACAAATTCATTGAACTTAGATATTTTTATTTCGTTAAATTTTGAAAAATTAATCCGTCCGGTTTGGTAACAGAATTCAAACTTTGTTTTTGGTCTGCCAAACTAACCCAACCGAAATATTTCGTTTTAGTTCAATTTTTAAAATTTAATCCATTTAGCTTTGTAACTTAATTGAATAGAAAAGCTAATTGCTCACCCCTAAATTCATTACCATGATGACCAATAACGAGAAAATATTAGCTTAAGAATTAAAGTTGTTAAACTTTCCTAATTCCTTTTCGGTATTTTCTTCAGATGGTATATTGTGGAGCTGATGAGCGGCAGTAAATGGTGAGAAATCTGTGGGTTGATAAGAGCAATTATTGTTAAATGACCCACGAACTTGGAAATATCAATTAGGGACCAGGGTGTTTTATTGATTAGATATGTATATCTGAGTTAATATGAAATATATATCTCAATAGAAAGTTAAAATTAAATAAAAGCATATGACTCGAAATCAAAATAAAATTTACATTATTAAAGCAAATTTTAAGATGTGCAAGTGACCATACATGTATTATTATATTTGGTGCGGTTTTATTATCTTGCGTGGCATGTTGCAATTTAGCTATTTGGAAAGTCAAAGTCTTCGTCGTCGTCGTCCATGGTTTTATTATCTCACGTGGCATTGTTGGAATTTAGCTATTTGGAAAGGCGAAGTCTTCGTCCGTTCGTCGTCGACTCGTCGTCCATATACATGCATTATTATCATTAGTATTATCTTATTGCCCGGTAGGTAATTACCACTTTGGCCCTACTTCGTTGGCGGGAAGCGTGGGAGGTTTAAATCCGGAAAGCCCACTAACAAGAGCACTGTTGGATATAAACTCATTAGGATTAAAAATTTAATTAATCATGAGATTAAACCTTTTCGGACCAAAATGCCACTCCCCCAGAAAAAAAAAAAAAAATTAGAAGCATCCTTCTTCCTCTTGTCTCCGATCTTCTCCATCTCCGGTCGTCTTCTCCTTCATCTTCCTTTTCCTATGTGATTGGGGCTATAACTGGGAAGGATTTTCCCCCAATAGGAAGTGAGGGATATTATAATATCTTCAAATTATAGTTAGATGTATTGAATAAAAACTATTCAATCACTCTCATCACATACCAAACATGTTTCTATAATTTATTTCAATCCCAGTCACATTCTCGTGTACCAAATAGGCATTGGTATTATTATAATATTTGTTTACCTCAGATTTATTATAACACGGAAACATCATAGACAAATAAATTTTAATATTTATATTTTGTTCCTTTTCTTTCATCAAAATTCAATTCATGATTATATTATTACTCTTATTTTTTTAAAGTGTCTTCCCCTATTTTATAGTTTTTACTCTTGCACTGCCTATATTATATTGAAATCACCTTTTAACATTCATTTTAAATTGTCCTCAGTCAGCTAATTTTTATTCGTTCACCAACTAAATTAAATTGAGCAAGTTACGAATAATAAAGTTGCCTCTAACTTTGAAAATAGTCTTGGTCTATTAATAAAGTGTTATGATGATGATTTAATTTTAATAAGCCATATTTGGAGTGAGAACATACAGATTTGCCATCGAAGCACCATTGAAGAAATTATCAAAAACCCACAAAGTATATTGTAAAGTATAATTAATACCACCTCTAGGTCAGTCTCAAATATAACGTATTTTTGTTTAAGTGTTTTCTCAATTAGTTCAAAATATAAGTAATTCTTTGGTTTATTAAATAATTTTTTTCCTAAGTAATATGTCCCACGCAGTAAATTATGAGATAAAAAGTTGGGATTCATAATAATTATTATATGTACTATCTCTGGTTCTTATCATAACATTTATTTAATTAATTTGGATAGATTAAAGAAGTTAGTTACCTTAGTTATTTATTAAAAATATAGGTTGGTTTTATTAAAATACACACTTATATCATTTACATTGAAACTACTGCTTAATAGAAACTCTTTCAACATGTGCATTCATATGGATAGTTTAGCAAAAAATAATAATTAAATTTGTGGGATAAAATAGATTAAGATTTGTATTTAATATCAAATTTAACTTTACAACTAACTATTAAATTAAGAATATTTAGACGGAGTAGTATACAAATAGAAATACCCACTAAGAGGCAAAAGGAAAAAAAACAAGTAGTTTAATTTCAAGCCACTCCAGCTGGTTGTCATTATAATATGGAAATATCATAGGCAAATAAGTTTTTAAGAGCTACTTTGTCATTATTTAGCTAATATTTATTCATACAACAATTGAATTAAGTTGAGCAAGCTACGATTTATAAAGTTGACTCTAACTTTGAAATTAGTCTATTGGTCTATTACTAAATTGTCATAATAATCGTAATAATTAAGAGTTAATTAACCATATATGCTAAATATAAAATGTAGGTCTTTGTCCATATGGGTTGCTAAACTTTACTCTTCTCTTTATAAGTTCTTCACTAATAGATCTTGGGATTGCACAACTTCTTTGCAACTTCTTCTTACGCTAAGAGAGCTTATTTAATTTGCATTGTTTTTAATTCTTCATCACCACTCTGTATTCTTCCGATTTCTTCGGCAGTTTCCTTCAAGTTGCTAACGAAATCAATTCATATCAAACTTCTTATGTTCTAAAACGTTTCCAGTTTCTATGTTTACTTGTTCTCAATTTTCGGTTCAAGTTTGTTTTGGTGATTTCCAGATATAAGCTGCAGCTCCCAAAAAAAAAAAACAAAATTGTTATCCTCCTTTTGCATCAAGTTTGTTGCGTTTTTGTCAATCATGCTTCCATAAAAATGTTCAAAAATTACAAAAAAAAAAGGTTGGTGTTTTCGTTTAAAATCTTTCAATTTTTTCACCGCCTGTCCAGTTCAATATAAACTTACTAAAAAAAGGGTTGGTGTTTTCATTAAAATCTCTTTATCTGTCGCCCTTCTTTTGTATTGATTAAGTTGGTTACATTCTTGTCAATCTTAGGGGGCAAAACTCTTCTTTAGATGGTCTTGTGCTTCTGGTCTTTATTTAAGTCTTTAAATTTGAACCAAATTTAAAAATAAAAGAAAAAATTTTGGTTTAAAGATTTCTTTTCTTGTTAGTATGCTTCTGTATATTTTGTTACTTTTGTTGCGATCAATCATATATAAAAAATCTAGGAAGAAGAAGTCTGCACTTAAGAAACTTTTCTTCATCATCAGTGGCTTACCAGACACAAGACAGTAGTGCCGATTATAAAGTGATACTGGTAAAATCTTTGTTGATGGTTAGAAATTTTGGTTCTGGATTTGGATTGGTATGGAAATTCATATGTTTTAACCTTTCTACTTATTTTCTCTCTCTTCTTTTCACTAACAGATCTTTTGTTTGCTGCCTCTGGCATCTCGAAGTCAAGAAGGTCAACCCCTTATTCACACTTAGCAAGGTAAATTTTGGATGTGCTTCTCTTGGACTTTTGTTTGCCGATTGATATGATGATATGATTTTTGTTCCATTCGTGCAAAAGAAAAAAAAAAATCTGATCCTTTTGAATGGTATAAATTTAATATTCTTGAATGAATCACATTTTTTAAGTTTATCATTAAGAGGTTATTTTCATTTCATGCTTTTTTTTTGCCAACATCATTTCATGCTTATTTTCTTAAAATAATAATAGCAGTAATAATATGAAATTTTACTTATATATAATTGAAATGAAATCATGTCTAATTCCTTCTTGATAGTTGAAAAGCCCCCTCTATTTGTTTTTTGACAAATGATAGAGAATCTTATTTGACTTCTTTCAATTATTTTATATATATATAAGCTTTGGTTTAGTAGGCGTAAAATAAGAGAGATAGTAGAGACAAATTCTCCAAAATTATATTACCTACTCCTAAATTTTTCCATCCGATTCTCGCCCTCAATTTCACATACGTCCACCACTGGATACACACACATACCACTATATATATGTGTGTGTGTATTTTTTTTTCTTGACATAACTCACGTATATGTTATATATATATATATATTTTATAGAGGGTTTGAACTTAATTACAATCTTATACTTAAGATATCCTTGAAAGAGATATTTGATGTCAATTGGACTATAAAACCTCGACAAACGTGTGCGTGCATGTAACATCATATTGCCTCTATTATTTTTTGACGAAGGGGCATTTTTTTTTTTTTTGAGTTGTTAAACTTGAATTTGCAGTAGTTGCTCCCACATACCTTTTTAATGGTTTTGAAGTGATTTTAAAATTTTAAAAATGTAATGCCACGGTCTTTTTTTATTACGTCGTTTCTTCTTCAGCCGACAAATAAGGACAACAGTGTAACAAGTTTTTCCCCTATTATGATATCGATATTTTATACGTAATTAAAATGAAAGTGGTTGATTTGCGTTTAAAAATTTTTCCTTCAATTATTTTTGTTACATATTACGTAACAAAATTAATTTTGACGGAATAAAACACTATGGAGATAGTAATTGGATTGGACTACTGTTATCTTATTTCAAAGATTTTTCATTTTGTTTTTAGTAACACAAAATTTGAGAATTGGGAAAATTTAAAAGTATAAGTTTAAAATAATTAAAAATGGTTTTATTCAAAATAACAAAGAGGTATAACTAACCTAAAAATTTAATTGACCTTAAATATATTTACTTTAAATTTTGAAAATGTAATCTGTTCGGTTTTGTAATTAACTGGACTAAAATATTTTTATTAAGAATAACATAATGGCTTCATTAACTTAAAACCAAACTAACCGAGCCCAAATATTTTGGTTTATTTCAATTTTGAAAATTTAATCTATTTAATTTTGCACTTAATTGAATAGAAAACCTGATGGCTCACCCCTAATTGCATTATTATAATGATCAATAACGAGGAAAAATTAGCATAAGAATCAAAGTTGTTAAACTTTCCTAATTCCTTTTAGGTATTTTGTTCAGAAGGTATATTTTGGAACTGACGAGGAACCATGAATTCTGGCAGAAAATGGTGAGAAATATGTGGGTGGATAAGGGCAGTGATTGTTAAATGACCCCCAAACTTGGAAATATCAATCAGGGACCAGGGTGTTTTAGTGATTAGATATGTATATCTGAGTTAATATGAAATATCTCAATAGAAAGTTGAAACTAAATAAAAGTATATGATTTCAAAATGAATATAAAATTTACATTATTAAAGCAAATTTTAAGATGCACTTAATTTTCAAAGATAGACAAGCAATGATGTGTAAGAAAAATCTAAGAAAATAAATTACCCAAGAATTATTTGGAGCACCAAACAGCAAGTATGCTATAAAAGTTGAGTCCCCCAAAATGATTTCCAAGTTGCTTTTTATTTTTTTTATTTTTATGCGTGTGTAGGAAAGGCATTTTTTGTGTTTATTCCTTTTTTTCTACCGTATACGTTTTGTGATTGCACATATTATTTGGCATTGTTAATTGGCTTGGAAGTTTCCAAGTTGGGAGTATCTAGAAGTTTTCATCTGATTAATGTCATATCTGAAGTGTAAAAAGTGATGTAATGTTACCCCACATATTAAAATCTGTTAATTTTGACCTTTATCTCTTTTGTTTGACTGAAACAATCCATTAGGAGTGCTAAACACCATTTTTGAGACTTTCAAGGGTGACATTGATTCTAAAAAATTTTTGGATACTCACAGCTCCTTAATGAAAATTTTCAAGTAAAATTTCACCTTAACCCTTGTAAATTTGCTTCTTCCTTAGTTAAGCTTCCTTTCTAATGCCTCTTGATCTCTGTTACCTTTTTTCTTTTTAAATTTTTTGTTTTAAAATAAAAATCCAATTAAAAGGCTAGTTAAATTAGTGTAGAAGCTACTATTGTAACGTAATTTATGGTCTACAAGATAAGTATGTAAGAAGAATTTTGTCTCTATTTGAATGCGTTTTTACAATGCTATGACAAACAGATCCTAAATCTTTCTTAAGAGTTGCCTTTTCATTGGAATGCTTTCATTGTTTTCAATTTATCTAGTGGCCTCACTAGATATTGTGTTCAGATAGTATAATTTAAGCCTGCCTGGGTCTTTTATTATAATGTCTTTCTTAATAACAAGATCAATTTCATTAAAACATTAAAAAGTCTCACAACAAAAGACAAGCTAAAACGGACTTCACAGATACATGTCAATAAACAAATAGCCAAAGAAACAAACAAAGAAGCTCCAATCTAGCCACATTTTGGAGTTTGAAGAATCTGTCTTCCATGGAGCTTGCAATCTTCTTTTTTTTGGAAGCGGAGAAGATTTCTTAAGGAGTTTGAATAGTTTAGATCAGAAAATAGTTTCTCACATAATCAACTATTCCCTTCCTCTATTTATCAAAATATACGGTCTCAAGAAGCCGATTAGAAACATAGTGCATTTTTTTTTTTAAAAAAAAAAAGTTGTCTGAAAGAAGTCATGGAATATTCAATATTGAACCTAGGCGCGGTATCGGAATAAAAACTATGGATCCAATTATCATGAAAAAATTTAACTGGCGAGTGCTGAACCACGTAATGCCAAAAGGAAGTCCGGGATGAGCCCCATATTTGAGCAAGGGAGATAAATTAATAAAATGATATTGGGACGGTATTATGAACCAAAGGGAGTATAAAAGTTTTAAAAGAACTAGGCAACTAGCCGTTGCTTGAAAAACTTAGTTACAGTTTGCATATTCTAAGGTGCCAAACTCATAATGAAATGTTCCCTTCGGTGCTTTTTATAAGCAATAACTATCAAATTATGTAAAATGAACTTTGGTTAAGATTAGTTAAAAGTAATAAATTCTTAGAGATGCAATTTTTTTTCCAAGTATATATACTCTTATCTATGAAGAGGATGTGTCAGAGACAAAATTAGGGGGAAAATAGATGAGATGGAATGAGTATATGAAAGAGATGAGAGAGATATAATTAATAGAGGTAAAAATATTGGAAAAGATGCATTAAATTGGGAGAATTGTACTTAGGTTCTAAGTAAGATAGATAATATTGGATAATACCAACGACATATCAATGGTAGGGGTAGAAATAGATCAGGCTACACTTTGCTAAATTAGCATGAGCATGTAACAGGGGGTTTAAAGTGATCTGAGCCTGGATTTGAGTGTATATAGGCTTTGAAGGTTGTAAATAGGCTTTATGCCTACTGAAACCTATATTTTTACAAATGGAAGACTTTAAATATGCTCAAGTCTACCTAAAGACTAAATGTAATTTAAGAGTTTAGGCCTACAAACTTGTAGGCTATAACTTTAAAAGAAAAAAAATGACTTATTTTTAAATAAGCAGGCTTTTAAAGAAACTTGAGCTTTTTATCAAACATGCCGGGCCTCACCTGATTTGAACTAGGCTAGGCCGTAGACCCATATTAAAGGCTTGACCTATTTCTACCCTTGGTCAATGGTGTTGCTTTAACTTATAATTGACAAGTTTTAAGGACTTGTCAAATATTACCCCTCATCCTTAATATTAAAAGATGTTGACTCTTTTAGAGAGATTTGAAAAAACTAAATAAATTACTCAATTATAACATATAATCTAAAATATTTATATGTACATTAACTAAATAAATTACAACTCAGACAAATTAATTTGAAGAAAAATGATGAATATATCTATTAATCAGCTTTCTTTATATTTTTTAAAAAAGTTAATAGACTCTTATATTAATGTTTGGAAATAGTATTATTTTCCTTGGTTGAGATGTAAGTGCAATTGACTTTCTAACGAAAATGCATTTGGTGTTGAATTTCATAGACACATTTTAATTCAAGCTGGAATAAAAACGACAGATGATTTGGTGTTGTCGTAACTACGATGGAGGAACTAGAGTCATATCTCGTTGAAAGTAATGACGAATATTTGTTTGATTGCTAGTAACAGTCTTCTTATATAGTGTGTGTGTGTGTGTTAGCTTTTTAAATTTTACAAATTTACAATGTCTTATCCATTGTAATGCAAGTGGTCATTGGTATGGGTGCCTTTTTGTTTTCAAATTTTCTCTCACCAACACACTATTCCTTTCTACCCTGATAAAAACATGCTTATATTTTAGTTGATCTTACCAACAGCTTTGTATCATCAGTTGATCTTATATTTGAGTTGTCATACAATTATAAATCAGGAAACCAAAATGGAGATTGTCACGGCCATTATTGGAAAATTTGTAGAACCGATTGTAGACTATACTGTGGCACCCATTGCAAGGCAAGTCGGCTATCTTATTTTCTACAGAGGCAATTTCAAGACTCTCGAGGATCAAATTGCAGAGCTGAAGAGAGTAAAGGACATTATCATTCATGAAGTGGAAGCAGAAAGAAGAAATGGACGTCAAATTTATGATATTGTACACAACTTGTTGAACAAGATGGATGAAATCATAGAAGCAGCAGAGCAACTTAGCAAGGCTCATCATCATAGGAATGTTGGTTGCTGCAAGGGGCCTTTTCCTGATTTAAAGTCACGACATCAACTCAGTAGAAAAGCGAAGAAAATGGCCGCAAATGTTGCAGAAGTAATGCAACAAAAAGATAACATTGGTCCACTTGCATTCTTGCCTGATCTAGAGGGAGTAGGTTCCACTTCTGCTACGAGTAGTGAAAAGCTTGAGTCAAGAAAGAAACTGAAGGAGGACATTGTGTTGGCTCTAAGAGACCCTAACTTAAGCCGAATGGGGGTCTATGGGCTTGGCGGAGTGGGAAAAACCACTATTGTTAAAGAAATTGCCAAACAAGTTAAAGATGACAAGTTGTTTGATAAAATTGTTATGGCGAATATATCCGAAGCTGCAGATCTTGAAAGAATTCAAGGTGAAATTGCAGATTTTCTGGGTCTTCGCTTTGAAGAGATGACCATAGTTGGAAGAGCATCTCGCCTCAGCGAGAGGATTAAAAATGACAAAAGTATCCTCGTCATATTGGATGATATTTGGGAAGCACTTGAATTAGAAGAGCTTGGAATTCCGATGAATGATCATATGGGTTGCAAGCTATTATTGACTTCTAGAAATCTAGACATATTACAAAGAATGGACACTCAAAAAGATTTCTTCATAGATGTTTTGAACGAACAAGAAGCTTGGAGCCTGTTCGAAGAGATGGTGGGTGATGTTGTTAAAGATGCCGGTTTACGTGATGTGGCAATCCAAGTGGCCAAAAAATGTGCAGGCTTGATTGTTCTGATAGTAAATGTGGCAAGAGCATTAAAAAATGATGATAATATTGATTCTTGGAAAGATGCCTTGAACCAGCTGAAGACTGTTGATAAGGGAAGAATGAATCAGAAAATTTATTCAGCTTTGGAGTTTATTTACAATCATATTGAGGGTGATGATGTGAAGGCACTTTTCTTGCTTTGTAAATTACTAGGTCCACGAATTGATGTTGAAGACTTGCTGAGATATGCTATGGGTTTGGGCATATTCAAGCAAATTTATACTCTAAAAGATGCTAGACTTAAATTTCACAGGTTGATTAGATCCTTAAAAGCAGCTTGTCTATTGCTTGCAAGCAATTCAAACAAGTTTGTTAATATGCATGATATTGTATGTGAAGTAGCAATGTCAATTGCTTTAAGAGATAAACATTTTTACAAAATTGGAAGGGGAGATGTGCTGGTAAAATGACCGTCAGATCAGGAATTGCTCCAAAGATGCACTAAAATCATCATAGAATGTTGTCGCATTCCTGAGCTTCCTGAAAGGTTAGAATGTCATAATATTAAAGCCTTTTGCTTTCGTAACAAGAATAAAGCTTTAAGTGTCCCAGATTTATTTTTTGAGGGAATGAAAAACCTCAAAGTGTTAGATTTGACTGGGATGCACTTACCCTCATTGCCCCAATCTTTTCATTCTCTTATTGACCTTCAAATGCTTTTTTTGCACCATTTGGGAGACATGACCAATATTGGAGCTTTAACGAATTTGCAAATTCTTAGCCTTCAACAATCATCTATGATAACAGTTACCCAGTGAATTAGGAAAATTGACTCATCTTAGTATGTTGGATTTAACCTGTTCCAGAATTGAAGTCTTCCCTTCCAACATTATATCACAGTTGATCAAATTGGAGGAGTTGTATTTGGTAAACACCTCCATCAAGCGGGACGAACAAGATTCAATTGAGGAAAATAAAAATGTTTCCCTTACAGAACTTAGGCATTTGACAAAGTTGACTGCTTTAGAAATTCAAATCGAAGGGGCTTGGGTTCTGCCAAGGGACATAATGTTTGACAAACTGGAAAGATTCAAAATAGTGATAGGTGATGTCTGGAAATATAGTTATGATAATTATAGGGCCTCCAAAACGTTGAAGCTCAAGCTTGGCACTGTCATTCATTTGGAGCATGGGATTAAAGAACTTATTAAAGGAGTGGAGGTTTTGTACTTGGATGAATTAAACGGAATCTCCAATGTGCTTGACGATTTGAACAGAGAAGGATTTCCTTTGTTAAAGCACCTTCACATCCAGAATAATTGGAAAATTCAACACATCGTCAACTCAATGGAGAGAAAACTAAGTCATCCTTTATTTCCAAAACTTGAGACATTAGTACTTCAAAATCTCAATAACTTGGAGAATATATGGCATGGCTCAGTTATGAATAATTCACTTGCAAATCTTAGATCTGTCAAAGTCAGATGTTGTGATGAGTTGAAGTATCTCTTCTCAGTGTTGATGGTGAAAGCTCTTTCCCAACTTGCTGAGATTGAAGTTTCAAAATGTAGTTCTATTAAGAAGATTGTGTTTGTAGAAAACTCTTTCCAAAAGTCAGTGATTATTGATGAGAATATTGAGTTTTATTCGTTGAAATCCTTGACTTTACAATCTTTGCCAGACATTGAGGATTTCTACTCTGTTTTGTCGACGTCTTCAATAACAACCACACAAAGCTTGTCCTCGGGCACTAATGTTCCGTCATCGTTTTTTAATGCAAAGGTATCTACTTTATTCTCTTGTTTCTAATAGATTATCATTATTTCAAAAATAAGATAATTTTAATATATTACTAATGAAATATATTTGGGCTAAATAAGATAAAACAACATTAGTATTTACTGTAATTTGAATAATTCTCGTTGTTTTTTCATCACACATGTTTGTACATCCATTTTTGAAATAATGAGATCCTATTATACTAATGAAAGGACAATATATAAAATGTTATCAGGAAAACTATTTTTAAGTTCGGTCATGTGCATGATATCAATTCTTGGATCAATTAATGCTAACCAAAACCTAGCAATTGTATGGTTGAAATTCTAAATTTGTTGTCATAGTATTTTAGTGTTTTTTAAACCTCTGGGTTACAAAAATGAATATATACATATGGAGCATTACAATATTAAACTATTGATAACTTTAGAAGTCAATAAATGATAATTTATTTTAATTTTAATAGATTACTAATGAAATATAATATATAATTTTTTAATCAACAAAGTGTTTTAAGCACTAACTTATCAGATGAGCGTGACATAAGGTCATAAGCTTTTGTTCCAAATAAGATTAATAACAACGTCATTATTTACTGTAATTTGATTAATCCTCGTTTTTTTCATCATGCCTATACAATTCATTTGCTTTTTCATACCACAAGGAGAATAAGGTTTTTTTTCACAGGTTAAGTTTTCTAATTTGGAGGCCCTAAAGTTGAGTTCTATCCATCAAGAAAATATCTGGCAAGATGATAAGCTTTCTGTAGCCAATTCTTTTCACAAGTTGGTTGACCTGAGTGTCAAGGAATGTAGCGGCTTGAAGTGTTTGTTCTTATCTTCTATGATTGGAAGTTTTGCAAACCTTAAAAAGCTTGAGATAACGGGGTGTGAGATGATGGAGGAGATAATAGGCACCGAGGGGATAAATGGTGCCGCAATAGAAGAGGTAATAACTTGTATGATTTGAGCATCTCATATCTTATTCAAATAAATGTTTAGTCATTAACCATCAAATATCTATTTGGTCTTATGTGATTGCAATTGTTTATTATATAGATTTATAAATCATAAATTGTGCGTTGCATTAGAGGTTGGGCTTCCAAAATTGGAGACGGTCCTAATAAGCAAAATGAAAAGGTTAATTACAATGAAAAATTCTGAAACTTTGAAATTTCAGAAGATGGCCGTTTTCATTTTCTCGTCTAGATTTAAAATTTTTCTAAGTCAACTTTTTCAGAGCCCTTTTGTTATATTTTCAGCACTCATCATCTACGGCATTTTCAGTATTCAATTTTTTTTAGTATTGAAAAAAAAAATAGAAGATCAGCATTGAAAATATCTACTGAAATTTTTTTAAAAAAAAAAATTGTTCCGAAAAAGCAAAAACAACAAATGAGTAAATATGTTATCTTATTTTTCCCCGTTTGGGCACACACATACATGTCAGGTACATTTTCCCAATTTGGAAACAATAATGGTAGAGGACATGCCGAAATTGAAGACAATATGGCACCCCTTCTTCACTTCAAATTCCATTGACAGCCTTAAGACCTTGCGAGTCTCAAAATGTGAGAACCTTGACAATATATTTCCCTCATACATGGAAAGAGCATTTACAAGTCTGGAGACTTTGACGGTCAATGACTGTAACTCAGTACAAGTCATATTTGAATTCAGTTCTGAAATGGGTAGTGTAGAAGTTACAGCACGACTACAGAAGTTAACTCTACTTCGGTTATCAAATTTGAAACAAATTTGGAGTAGAGATCCGCAAGAAAAGCTTCCCTTTCACAATTTGCAACATGTGCGCGTTGAAAAATGCAATAACTTGGAATACCTTTTTCCAATATCCATCGCAATGCATGCAATTCATCTTGAACGTATTACCATAAAGAATGCAGCGAGGATGAAACAAATAGTTTCAGAGAAAGAAGGAATCTTGGACAATCCAGTCAAGTTTGAGTTTAAGCACTTGACCTCATTGGTACTTTGGAGTTTACATGAAATGGAGGGATTTTTCTCTGAACATCATAGTTTACTTTGTCCATTATTGAGGGAATTAGATATCCGAGCCTGTGCAAAAGTGAAGCTCTTCAAGGCCCAGTGTCGACGTAGCCAAGGAAGAGTCTCAATGCAGCAGCCCCTTTTAACACTTGAAGAGCTATGTATGTATATGTGTCTGTGATAAAAAAAAAATATCAGTGCTGTAGTAATTTGAACACCATATGTAGAAATGCATTCTTTTATAATGATTTTCCATTTTATCCATCACTTGCTTATCGCACAACAATGTGTATATAGATTGATTACTAATCGTTCAAGTCATCATTAGCTTTAGCGCTATATGTTGAACGCTTTTGACCACAGATACATGCATGTTTTTCCACTTCTCGTAATAAAGTTTCGTTTGTGGTAACTATATGGCATAGGTGATTTGCAAATTGAAGAAGTTAACCCTAAACAGTGAGGATGTAGATACCATATTGCATGGTCACCACTCAAGCGAACACTTCAATAAACTCAAATTTCTTTGTTTGACAAGTTTTACAAAGGACCAAGCAAATTTTCCATATTGGTTTCTCCAAAATCTAACTAGCCTTGAAGCCCTAGAAGTTGGATGGAGTTCTTTCAAGGTGATGTTCCACGAAGTAATGCCTGGATGAGAAAGGAACAGTTGAGATCAGACCGCGAGTCAAAGAGTTGACACTTAATCAATTGCATGAACTACAACATATATGTAAAGATGGATTTCAGATGGATCCAATTCTTGATGTTCTGGAAAAATTAAGGGTCAAGCATTGTTCCACTTTGAAACACTTAGTGCCTTCATCTGTAACTTTCTTTCAGTTAACTTATTTAGAGGTATATGATTGCATTGGACTAATCGACCTAGTTACCTCATCAACAGCAAAAAGTCTGGTCAGACTGACAACACTAAAAATAAGAGACTGCACTTCACTTGTACAAGTTGTGGCAAAAGAGAGGGAGGAGGCTGGCGATGAAATTACATTCGGCACCTTAATAAATTTAGAGCTTAAACGCTTGCCAAAGATTGAGTGCTTTTGCTCTGCTAAATGCTTCTTGAACTTTCCACTGATAGAAGAAGTGGTTGTTGAACAATGTCCAAGAATGAAGAGTTTCTCGGTGAGCAACACCAATGCTCCAAAGCTTCAAAAAATAGTGACAGACAAACAGGACAAAAAATGGAGCTGGGAAGGTGATCTAAATAGAACAGTAGCCAAGATGTTCCAAGATATGGTTTGTTTTTATTTAGGAACTGTCACTTACAATTTCATATGACATATTATGTTTCATATTTGAAAAAAAGAAGAAGTCTAATTTCATTGTTTAAATATTTTTTTAATGCTCTTTTTTATCTTGATAATCATTTTCACAGGTGGCATTTAGTAGCTACAATCATTTAGAATTTTCTGAATATCCAGAACTGAAAGAACTATGATATAGCCATGATGGGCAGAAAATATTTTGCAATTTGAAGCATCTGGTGGTGTGTAAATGTGGATTCTTATCCAACATTATTTTTTCATCAAATTTGTTGCCGTTGTTATACACATTGGAGGAGCTGGAAGTAGCAGAGTGAGATTCATTAGAGGCAATATTTGATATAAAAGCATTGGATGACAAAGCAAGGGAATCGAAGGAAGTTAGAAGATTGAAAAAATTAATACTCTCGGGGCTTCCAAATTTGAAACACATATGGAACATAGAAGCAGGAGAAATAATCAGCTTTGAAAATTTACAGATTGTGCAAGTTTATAAATGCCAACACCTGAAGAATTTGTTTTCAGTCTCGCAATGCCAAGACTTGAGGCAACTTCAAAAGCTTCAAATTGAGTCTTGTGGTGTTGAGGAAATTGTTTCGATTGAAGAAGGATTGGGAGAACTCAAGTTTGATTTTCCTCGATTAACAATCTTGAAGCTATTTGATCTTAGGCAACTCACTAATTTTTATCCAAAAAGATATACTCTAAAGTGTCCTTCATTGAAGAAGTTAAATGTGTTCGTGGATGTAAAGAATTAAAAATATTTGCATTTGACCACTTAGATTCCCAACTGCTTAGTAGGAAGGGTGACATTGAGTTACAAGTGAACAAGCTATGTTTCATATTGAAAAGGTATGCATCCTTTTTTATTTATTTTATCAATGTCTCTGTCTTTAATGCCATTCTTGCGAAACAAAAAGATGTATGGTCGAGGAAAACTCTAATTATATGTGTGATTTATAAAAATTTAAAACATAACTTGTTAACTTGTTAATTAATCATATGAGGAAGGAGATAAATTATATTATGTCCTTTCAAGTGTCCCAAAATCTAGAGACGTTGCCATTAAATGAAAATGATACTGTGAGAATATTAAATGGAAATTATGAGGAATATCTCTTTCAGGGCATCATAATGCTCTGTTTGCAACATTTTCAAGAAACTCCAATAAAGTTTCTAAATCATCTTATCCAAACATTCTCAACTATAACCACACTTCAAATGCGTTGCAGTTCTTTTGAAACAATCTTTCCTTCAAAAGAAATTGATCATTATAGTGTTGAGAGCTCCACCAAAATCAAAACATTGCGGCTATTTCAATAGAAGCAGCTTGAGCTTATATGGAGTGATGATGACTTAGCATCACATCCCCTCATTCAAAACCTTAAAAATATGTCTATAGTGGAATGTTCAAATATAATAAGGTTGGCGCCACCTTCTGCATCCTACAAAAATTTAAGTTCCTTGAAAGTGGAGGATTGTAGCAGGCTTATGTTCTTCATGACATGTTGCACTGCTAAGAGTCTCGTCCACCTCACAAGCTTAGAAGTTATCAATTGTGGGATGCTAGAGGAGGTTGTGATTACGGATGAAGGAGAATCAAAAGAAGAAATTACATTTGAAAGCTTGAAGTATTTGAAACTAACTGGTTTATCATGCTTCAGAAGCTTTTGCTACGGAAAACCCACCTTCGTATTCCCATCTTTGGTGACATTAACAGTGATAGGATGCCCCAAAATGCAAAGTTTCTCATCTGGAGCCATCACTGCCCCATTTTTGAAATCAGTGCAAGTGGAACATGGAAAGAAACGTTGGAAAGAGGAACTTAACACTACCATTAAACAACTGTTCCTAGACAAGGTACGTATGTAAAAAATAAAAAGTAAATTCCAAGATATTTTATACCCTTCTTATCTTCCTGTTTATCTAGAATAGTTATGGAATAAAACTTAGACAAATCAATTCGGTATCAACAACTGTTCACGATATATTTATTATATCTATTGGTGCATCTAAAAATGTTTCCAACAATAACAAGTATTCCTTTCCTGTAGAGTTAACTGTCCAAGATCCATATTAATTCATACATAATCAGAAATGGCTCTCAATTGAGGCGTATTGTGCTTTAGTTAGATTTTTATTGAATCTGACAGAACTACTAAATGTAAATGTGCATTTAGTATCATAATGTGATGTTTGTTTGCCTAACTCGGTTAGGCAATTGGAGAGTTAAAGGTGACTACGAAGAACCTTCAAGTATTACTATGCAAAGTAGTCAAACGTACCAAAAGAGTGAGAGTACAAGTGGAGCATTAAGCTCCCAAGAGCATGAAGTAGAACCAAAGGCTGACGAGATTTTTGATTCAGGGAAGCAAGAAATGAACAAACTTCCAATTCCAAATGCAGGTACTGATTAATACCATCTTATATTATTCGTTTATTCATAAATAAGCATTATATATACTGCTTAAATTTTGGTCTTAATTTTCTTTCCTTACATTTTCTAGTGCTTTTTTGTATTGCTGATATCAACTTAATAACCTCATTTTATTATTGTTGAAGCTTCATGTCTTATTCTATATCTATTTATTTAGGTATTCACACTCAAAAGATGTGTGAAATCGTTGAGATGCCTCTGGATCAAGCTAGTCAAAACACATTTATTTTGCAGGTACCAACCCTGTTATACAATACTATTATGCATATTTATTTTGAAGGAGATAATTACTTAGTATTTTGAAAAAAAAAAATTATCCTATTTGCTTAAAATTTGTTTATTTAGTTATTGAGATTCAAGAGATGCGTGAAACTACCGTTGTTAACAAAAGCAACTCATTTTTCAACCTTTCAGAAGAAAGAAATTTACTCTTTTTCTTTTTACACCCTAAAAGATTCTGTGTTTCCTGTGTTCAATGAACTTCTGTTTTTCCATTTTTTTTATTACCTACTGGTTTAGCTCTTGGAACTCAAGATGAAACCATTAAAAGGCCCTTGGTTCAAGCTACTAGTCAAGGTACATTAAACCCTAGCATAGTTTAGGACACATGTTCTAATATTGTTTCCCTTTGAATCACAATATTGTTATGTTTAAAACCAGTTGTTCAATTTATTTGCCCTGTTGTTATATTCTCTTGATTAACTAATAATACATGTGTTAACTAAAACCAACTAGAAAAATTACATTCAGATAATAGGAATCAGGAGATGAACGAAACCTTGGAGAAGCTCTCAGTTCCAGTTGATCAAAATGTACTAAGATCTTCCATGGTTGACAATATAGGTACTTATTTTGTTTTGCAATCCCCAAGCTATGATTTTTTTTTTTTGCCTTAAATCTGTTTCCTAGGTTCAAATGTTATAGTTATTGTTCCCAACTTCCACCTTTTTGAGCTCGATTTGCTTTATTTAGTGATGTTTAATAACTCATTAATTGTCATGGAACTCTATTTCTCATTAATTGATGTTCAAGCTCTATGCCATAAGAATGAATATATGTTAAAAAAATTACATGATCCAAAAAATGCTTCTCAACGAGAATTGACCAGTTAAACTACAACCTCAGTACAGTCGCTAAAAAGGTAAAAATAGAGCAAACGACTTCAATTTATCTTTTCAGAATGCAGAATTTTCCTCCAAAAAACCTGAATCATCTTTTTCTCCCCAATTCGATTTTACTTGTTTATGTAGAAATTGATCCATCACCTTTACAATCTCTAGAAGTCCTGCCCTCATCAAACCTGATTTTATTTTTGGATTCTGTAAATGATCTCAAGTTCTTTTTACTACGACGTTTCATGACATTTTGGTTTAATACTCTCTAGCTAAATTATTGACTATAAGTTGTTCGATCTTGAGCAAAAATCTAATAGAAAAAGAAGACACAAACATCTGAAAATAATATAGTTAATCAAGCCGCAACTTCTAAAATTATTGACAATAAAAAAGTAATGCGTTCCCCCCTTTTTATTAGATAGAAGTATAGAGCTAATTTACTGCTCCTTTGGTCCTTAATATAGGATTTAATTAGGGAGTTAATCTTAATCATAAATGTAAAATCTTTTTCTAATTTTTGTCAATTTTTTTTCTAAATTACCTCTATGCTCCCTCAAGAGAGATGATTAAGGTATTTCAGAGTGAGAAAACATGTTATATTAACTAGTTTAACTAACATACTTAATGTAATCAAACTAGATAAATAGATCTTACAATTAAAACTAATATGTTTCTCAAAATAGTGTCATTTTGTTTACTGAGTTGTATTTTTCAAAAAAATTAATTGTTGAGCTCGTCAAAATCAAGAGATGTGTGCTATCAGCGTTGAAAGGCCATTGGTAAAATCAACTAAAATTTTTCCAAGCTCTGCCTCAGTTTATGATGCAGGTACTCGTATTGTTTTGTAATATGCACCAAATGATATAAAATTGATCTGCAATATGTAATAACTCAATCACAGTACTCTCTGGTTTATTAATTTCTTACATGAATTGGAATGCACCAGATGGATCACAATATTTACAACTTTATCTAAGTGAAAATTTGCCTGTCCAGATCACAACATCTATTATCAATGATGATGAAGAAAGTAATATTGCTTGTCGAATGAATTAATTTTATTTATCTTTCTGGAAATTCTGTATTATTCTATTTTCTGTCTGGTTTTCCTCTCAAAAATAAACTTGGCTGTTCAGATATTGGGAATAAAGAGATGCATGAAACCATTCAAAGACCGTTAGTTCAAAATGCTGAAGACATGTTAATTCCCGTTATACATTTAAGAAGGAAAAAGATTATGTGTTTTAATTTTTTCCAAATCTTCTGATTCTATTTTTCCCTTTTTGGTTCGTTGTACTTATTTGTGTAGCTACTAGGACTCATGCTAAGCATGAGAGTATTGATGTGCCCGTCGTTCAAGCGATGCAAAACACAAAAGAAAGGTTTAATTTAATGAATCTTGATCATTTTTTTGGTCTCAAAATTTGCCATAAATATTCTATAATTTATTTGTTACATTTGACGGTTCTAACTTCTTAAATATAACTGGAATCAACAAGAAGATGTACATGAATCAGATATTCATCTCAGTAAGAACCTATTCAATCAGACCATAGCTTCTATGGCTTCAAACTATGAAGAAAGTAATGCATTTTTTTACTTGTTCAAGATGAAAATTATTTCAATTTTGCCAAAATCTTGTATCATATTCTGTTTTCTAATCTTCTGAAGAAATTATTTTTCCAGCTGTTGGGACCCAAGAGACGTATGAATCCAAGAGGAGGTTCTCAGTTCCTGATGCTCAAAATGTACCAAGTCCTATCTCATAATTTATGATACAGGTATTGATATCATATTATTTTGTAGTCTCCTAGTTTCCATAAAGCATCAAATCTTGGAGAAGTTTTTTCCCTTAATTTTTTGGTTGGTTCTAATACTTTAGGTATTGTTTTCAAGATTCTGCTTTATTTTATTGATCCAGTGATATTTACTAACCCATTAATTTGTATGAGAATCTCTCTTTTATTAATTAATTAATTATTTTCGAACACTCCGTTGTGTGAATCGAAATATATTAGACAAATCAAATTATCCAAAAATAATTTTTGCAAACTTGTCCAGTCAAACTGCAAACTCTATAATGACAGAAAACAACGCATGCAAGGCATTTTAGTCTTTTAGAAGAAAGAAAAGAAGCTTTTCTTTTCTCAAAACTTGAGTCATCCTATTTTCTGATTTTTTTTTTACCTTGGACTTGTTTAACCAGCTGTTGATTCAGCTCCTTCACAAGCTTCAAAAGCTACATCTTCGTCAACAACAACACCAATAGAAGATGGTTTTTTAGCTATTGGAACTCGAAATTCATGCTATAATGGATAAACCCTTGATTCAAACTGACCAAGATGCAGAGAAACTTGCCACAGCACAAAACACAGGTTCTTATCCTGTTTTGTATCTTCTTCTTCTGTATAGTATTCTTCTGATGAACTACTAAATCTATCATGGTGTTAATAAAAATCTGCTAGAAGAATCTCGTGATTCATATATTAAGACTCAAAAGATAAGTGACACCATCAAGAAGACTACAATTCCAGCCACTCAAAATGTGCCAAACTCAACCATGATTCCCGAAGCAGGTATAGGATTTTGCGTTAATCTTCACGAGACTTCTTTTTTCATTTTTCTTTCAAAACTTGACTCAGCCTTTTTTTTTTTTTTGTTTGTGGATTCAGCTCTTGATCCATCAGCTTCACAAGCTCAAGAACCTATGATCCCATCGATACAGGAAACAAACATTTATAGAAACTACTGGGAAATGGTTGACATCCCAGAACAAAACATGCCATATTTGGAGGCTGGGCTGAAGCGTCATCCTCAAGTCCTTGATTGGCTTAACACAAAGAGACCAAGAGTGTTTGCGTCCTCCTTCTTTTCCTTATTTTCCGAGGTGACTCGCATTTTGAGGCAACTCGGAGAGTCAACTTGAAGGAAGAGTATCGAAGCTACATCAAAGAGTGTTGTGCAGCGTTGCAAGGGGTTGGATTTGCTGAGTCCTGGATCAGTTACGTGCATGGCTGCATTGGGGAATGTGCAGGAGATGAAGAAGACCTTGAGAGGAAGGCTGAGGAAGCTGAAGCTCAGATTGAGTCCATGAAGAAGGAGTTAGCTTCTTTAGAGGAAGCCTTAGAGCTTTTTTGGGAATCAATTCCCAAAATCAATTTTACGCAAGTCGAGATAAAACTCTCTCACATACTTACCTCGGATTCTGTAAAACCAAGGTTTTGTTACTTTCCAAACAAGCTCTTAGTGTTGTTGCGTCACAAGGCTAGGAGGCTACATGATTTTATAGAGTCTTAAAAGTTTGTGGATTCTCTTGGACATCTACTTGGTTTCAAATTATCATCCCCAGCACTATAAATTATTTACCCATATGTGTGTGTGTTCATTTTGTAGTTTTGTGTAATGCGCATTATAAGTAATGTGTCAATTTGGATCCAATCAACTTAATCCCTTCTTCATGTTACTTGTATTGAAGGGATGTGATCATAAAGACTTTATTGTCCATTGTAGCATCAATGACGTTTGCTCTCTCTTGTGTTGTTGTTTCTGAGTTCCCCTGTTCTATGCAAAAGGGCAAAAAAAAAAACAAGATTTGTTTGTAGTTTTGCCAAGTGTCTTAAGAAAAGTGCACTGATAAATGCATTATCTACTGTCTTACTCGCTATGCATTATGTGTGTGTGTTTATCAGAAGAAAAATTGAAATTTTAAAGAAGGTGGTGTGTTATTGAAATTTTTATTAAAGAAAAAACAGAACAAAACAGAGAAGTAGACAAGTTACAAAATATAAGGAGCACTTTTCCATTTACTATTTATTTAAAATTTAAAGTATTCATTTTGCCGACCAAAATATCAATTCCAACTATTAGTTCTGTTTATGTGTTTCTCATACATCAAACCAATTTTATTGATACTGAGAGAGAGAAAAATTTACTAAAGTTGGTTTAAATTCAGAATAAGAGATAATCCAATTTCCTTTTCTACAAGTCACTTGATCAGTTGTTGCAGATGAGAAAGTGATAGGGCCACTGCTTCTGCATTAACTTCATCTATTGCTTTCACAGTTCATCGCCTTCTCAATTGCACAACATGTTCATAATTTGATCAACATGACAATGTAATGATGATAAACACATACTCAATAAATGAAGAGGCTGAAGAAATTACCTTTCTTCCATTGAATTTCCCTCCTTTCTCTGCCCATTTGACAAGTTCTTTCATTCTTGAAACAGCCTTCTTTTTATAGCTTTCAGCATCTGAATCTGAGATTGATCATGATGCTTCAGTCACATGCAAAACTTTGTTCCTCACGTGATCATTTGACTCTGTCTTGCTATTAGCAATCCCTATTCCTACGAAAAGTTCTTCTCTCTCCATCTTCATAGGATACACAAGAGCAAGATCCACTCTATCCGGTGATTTTGCAGCCTTGTTGATATCAATTCCTCATAAGTGCAAGCGATCAGCTTTGACTACAACAGCAAAGCAAGATTCTTCGCTATGAACATCAAAATCCCTACAGTTTCATATATATGCTTCTGTGGTTTGATTGATGTGAATTAGAAGGCAGGGCCAATTAGTGTGTGGTCCCCAGGCACAAACAAGAAGATTTTTGAATTATGTTTGTTGAAGGTTAATTAATTATTGGCTAATGATTAATTAATGGGGATGTAACTTGCAAGAGTGGTGTTGTTATTGCTTTTGATAACTTTGTAGATAGTGTGGTTTGAGTCTTCACGATTTAATTTGGTTTGCTAGGGAACGTTGGATAGCGATGCTTCATCCACCATTTAATCATGTCTCCAAATTAATGTATCTTTGCCTCTCTTTCCAATAGATTTGCTGATCTGTCCTCTATCAACTTCATATTCATATTGAGTCATCATCATGTATATAACAAAAAATAAACTTCTAAAACATCTGTGTGCGCGCATTAATATTTCTTGCAAGAATCATGACCAAGAAAGTAATATTGCTTTTCGAAGGAATTGATTTCATTTATATTTTTGCAAAATCTGTGTTAATCTATTTTATCTGTCTTTTCTCTCTCAAAAAAAAATTGTTATTTAGATAATGGGACTGAAGGGATGCATGAAAGCATTCAAAGACCATTAGTTCAAGATGCTGAAGACGTTCAGGATATAAGTATTGATTAGTGCGTTTTATGCATTTTGGAATGAAAAAGATGTGTATTTAGCTAAGATCTGTTCATTCTA
The DNA here is from genome assembly GCA_006871305.1 of Vachellia collinsii. Classification (NCBI taxonomy): domain Eukaryota; kingdom Viridiplantae; phylum Streptophyta; class Magnoliopsida; order Fabales; family Fabaceae; genus Vachellia; species Vachellia collinsii. Next base: position 36,785 of record QFDD01000763.1, read on the forward strand.
TTTTTTCCCTTTCTGGTTTGTATTACTTATTTGTGTAGCTACTGGGACTCAAGTGATGCATGAGAGAGTTGATAAACCCTTCGTTCAAGCTACACAAAACGTATGGGACATAACCATAATACAAAAGAAAGATTTAATTTAATGAATCTGTTTTGCTGTTTCCAAATTTGCCATACCTATTCTACGACTTATTTGTTATATTAATTATCCTAACTTTTTATTATGTTAATTGAAATCAACTAGAAGAATCATATGACTTCAAATATTTACCTCAATGAGAATTTGTTCAATCATATCACAACTTCTATGGCGGCAGCCTACAAAGAAAATAATGCTTTTTTTTTTTTTACTTGTCAAAGGGGAATATTATTTCAATTTTGCCAAAATCTTGTGTCATTTCTATTTTCTAATTTTTCTATGAAATTATTTTTTGCAGCTGTTGGTACTCAAGAGGTGTATGAATCCAAGAGGAGGTTGAGCCCTACCATGGTTTATGATGCAGGTATTGCTATTATATTGCACTAGTGGAAGTTTTTCTCTTAATTTTTTGCTTACAGGTTCTAATACTTCGGATGTTCATTCAAGATTATTCTATTTTATTTTAGCTCTCTTTGCTTTATTGATCTAATGACGTGTAATAACTCATAATTTGTGTGGGAATCTCCCTTTACTAATTAATTGATTTTTCCAATACTCTATTGTGTGAATTGAAATATATTAGGAATTCTTGGAGACAACTTATATTGTCAAACTGCAAACTCTGGAATGGCCGAAAACAATCCACGTACGGCATTTTAGAAGCAAGAAAATAACCTTATCCTTTTCTTTTTCTTTTTTGCAAAATCCTGAGTCATCTTATTTCCTGATTTTTCCTTTCACTTATTTAATCAGCGATTGATCCATCTCCTTCGCACCAAGCTTCAGAAGCTACGCCTCTGTCAACAACAGCAGTAGCAGATATTTTCAGTAGCCTTAAGGAGATGGACAGGTTGTTGCCATATTTGGAGGCTGGGGTGAAACGTCATCCTCAAGTGCTTGATTGGCTCAACACAGATAGACCAAGAGTGTTTGCTTCCTCCTTCTTTTCCTTATTCGCCGAGGTGACTC
>QFDD01000764.1:0-38491 GCA_006871305.1 Vachellia collinsii
CATCGACTGGACAGGATCTCTGCATTGGTAGTACAATGCATTCCTTTCGCCTCCCAAGCGACTCGAACCCTCGACCTCCTACCTTAACGGCCAAAGGGAAGCATCACTTGTACCGCTAGACCAAGTTGGTCTAGCGGTACAAGTGATGCTTCCCTTTGGCCGTTAAGGTAGGAGGTCGAGGGTTCGAGTCGCTTGGGAGGCGAAAGGAATGCATTGTACTACCAATGCAGAGATCCTGTCCGGTCGATGGGAAGATGGGCTGTGACATATGGCATGTTTAAAAGTAATTCTAAAACTTAGGTTAAATATGATTTATGTAGATGCATTGATATTTAGCCTTAAACTAATATAGGGACATGAAAGAACAAAACAAGATTTAATAAATAGATGTAACTCTCAAAAATCATATTAGATAACAAAACACACACACCATACAGACATTACAAAAATATTGATAGGCCATAAGGTTTTTTCTTAATGATCCAAAATTATCTTATTCCTCTTTTTATGGATTTTTACAATGAACGCACACTTTTTGGCAATCTTTTTACAGTTCTTTAAAATAAATGGAAAAAATGAAATCAAAAGAAAGATCTTATTTTAAAATTATTTTTCAGTTGAGGCATAAAAATTGTTGTCACCAAGATTTAGCATTTGGATATTTGTTGAATTTCCAATCCATGTAGAATGATTCCTGGGCCAAACTTATATATTGTGAAGTTATTTTATTGATCAACGTATAAATGATGGGTAGTTTAAGAATAATTAAGGGTTAAACATACTTTTGGTCCCTATAGTATATCTCAATTTGGGTTTTAGTCCCTGAAGTTTAAAAGTAATAGTTTTTGTTCCTTAAGTTAACTTTGTCTAAAACTGTTAGTTCCTGTAATTTTAAAATGTCCATGTACTTTTGATCAATTTGGTTTTGATCTCCATGTTTTAAATCTCAAGTGACCGCATTAGCTCAAAAATCTTATCTTTCTTTTATTTTGCAAGTAGAATAATAAATTATATATAATTATCATTGTATGAATTAAAAATATGAATTATTGGAATGATGACAAACAAAATATGATTTTAGTTTCTGTGACGTAGAAAATAATATGAAAAGAAAAAAAGTAAATGATAGATTATCATCAATTCATGATTTTTTGTTATTCTGTCAATTTAAATCACTAGCTATATTTAAACCCCACTGTAAATACTATACGTACAAATTAATGAAATAAAAATTAATTTTGCTCTATTATAGAAAATATTAAAAATAAGGATGAGAATAAGAAATAATGTAAAGAGGTTGGCATTGGAGTACGATTGATTGACATGATCAGCTAATGGCAAAAAGGCTGAATGGACTTGTAAATAGAAAAATAAAATGGGCCATGATGTTTTTCATATATATTCTTAATGTGTATATATAATATAAAAGTTATACCGTCTAGTGCTTACTAATCTATGCCTAAATGTTAATGTGCATTCTTGATGAGGTGTTAAGAGATATACACGTATAATTTATTCATTTGAGAAGTGAACCATAATGACAAGTAACTTGATATATGTTAAGTTTATTAACAATATAAATTTTTGGGTTAAGCGCAAACTTGTCTAGGATGTTTTGGTTTTAGAAATTTTTTTAGGGTTCAATTTCACCTCGAAATATTTTAAAAGGAGTAATGTCACTTTAACCGTTAAATCCTAAAATTAATTGACCGTTAAAATTAACTTTGACGTATGACTTTTTTACCATCACGAGTGATATTGCTCACTTTTAAAACTTTTAAATCAAAATTGAACCCAAAAAAACTTTAAGGGTAATATTATTCCTGAAAAAAACTTACGAGACAAATTTACATCTTAATCTTACTTTTTAAGTCAATTTTTATTTACAAAAAATAAGGACGTACAAAAAAATTTATCTACAAAAACAATTATTAATGGGCTTTAAAGTTGTTGCGTAGCTCACTACATTTTAATGATCCAAAATTATTTTATTTATCTTTTTAAGGATATTTAATTACTATCACGGCAAATTTTTAATTTCATAATTACTATGCCACATAAAATATTGATTGGCCATCAAAAAAAGTTCTAAAATCATCTAATTTCTCTTTTATGGATTTTTACTATGAATGCAAATTTTTTTTGCAATTTTTTAACAGTTCCTTAAAATCAAAAGCAAAATATCATTTTAAAAATCTTTTTCAGTTGAGACAACAACAAAAACGCACATAGTCAAATACAATCATATATATGATTAAAATTCTTACCTTGCAAATTGTTGTTGCTAAGAAATAGCGTTTGGAGGTTCATTAAATTTCCAATATCACTTGGAATGCTTCCTGGGCAAATTATAATTATCAAATTATAAATGATGTTAAGAAATTAATATCAAGTGATCCCATCCATTCATAAATTGAAAAATTGTAGTTATCTTTATACAAGTCCCATTGTATGACTGAGATGACAAAAAAACAAAATCTCACTTTTATTTTTTTTATTTGGGTTAAAGCATAAATATTTTTAGAGGCTTTGGGAAAATTCGAAGGGAAAAAATAAAAGGGAATTAGGAACTCAAATGTAAGGAATAAAAGGGCATGAGATAAAGAAGGAAAGCGACAAGTGTACAAGGACAAATTATAAGTATTAAAAGTTTAGAGTCCAAAGTGTAAAGAAATGGATCCAAAGAACATTTTTCACTACAAATGGCTTATAAATTATTTGAAGACTTACAGGAATGACTAGTTGTATAAGATCAATAGTGCAATTTCTGAAAATTTCGGAAAAGTAAGTGTATTTATGAAACATTTACCTGAAAATCTAGAAAGTCCCATGAACCGAAGAAAAATAGCAAAAAATTAGAAATGAGACTTCTAAAATATTTTTGAGGCCCAGTGGAATCATTTAAGGTAAAAATGCCTCAAAAAGAGTTTATTAGGTAGAAAAGTCAATTTTCAAGTGAATTTTAAAAGATTTGATCAATGCATAATTTTTAAAATTATGCAAAATCCTATAAAATTAGAGAAAAATTATAAATTTCTATTTTAGTTAAGAGAGTTTATGGAGATATTAATTTCCTAAAATGTGGAATAAGCAAGTTACAAGGTGATTATTTATCTGAAAATTTTAGGAAGCTCTTTTATGAGGAAAATGAATTTTTCGGAAATTTTGGTGGGTGTAAAATGTTTCGGAATTATTTTGAAATTAATTATGTATTTAATTCCAATGAAATGGAGAAAAAGTTGCAATTTCCCTACCATGCAAAATTCATTTGGACCAAGTTTGGGCCCAAAAATTAGGCTTCTTTTGGTACTGAGGGGGTTGATATTAGCATTGGCATTGTTGGAGGTTAGTTTAGCATGTTTGGTGCCAAACACTAAGCAAGATTTGGGATTGCACAATGATAAACTGAAATTAATAATAAATAACGAAATTAATAATATAGATTGTTCTAACTAAAATTTGATGTTCAAAAACTTTTAAATAACATAATAATAATAATAATAGGCAATTATTTTCAAAAACTGATAATAAGCCATTGTATCAATCTGCTTAGACTGATATTAACAAGAAATGTATAAAATATAATAAAAATTAAAAAGAAAATTGAAACAATTCCATATTCCCTCCAAAACATACATGCCAAAATGTCAGAGGACCAATGGGCTAAGAAATTGTGTGGATCCAACTAATCTTTTCATCATCCTTATCTAATAATTCAATATTTTATTTTACTTTTGGAAATTCTTTTTAAACAGATTATGGCCCCACCTTTACATGTGTGTGAAAATTATATACAAATTCCAACTAAATGATGGGAAACAAAATCTCCTTCCAAACTTATCTATACTCCATGCCATGTTCATTCATTTTTGGATTAAAAAAAATTGTATTTTTTTAAAAAACCACGTGTAATAAGACTTGCACATTTTTAAGGAATAACAAAAATGTATTATAAATGATAAAATAGAACAACAACTATAATTATTTTTTAAAAATAGGACATAAAACTTCTAATTCGGATGGGCTTATAATTGTAGATTAAATCAACTACCTATGTTTAGTTTGGTGTATGGATTGACGATGATTAAAATAAACCATTGCTGGGAGACTATCAAAAAATATTTGTTAACTCTACAAACTTTTTTTAACAATTATATTACTTGCAAATAATTAAAATTAGGTTATATATTAAATAAAAATTAAATGTTCCAGATATATTCATTGTAATTAATAGTCCAATCCAAGTCTAAATTTTATAGATTGAATGGAGATAATGGAATAGATCTATTAAGACTATTATTTCGAAAACTCCAATTCTCTAGCATAGATAAATCTCCTATCCATGTTGAAATTTGTTCATGAAAGTCAATGTAGTACAAATTCAATAGTTTCAATCTACGCAATCAAACTAATTTTTTTAGAATTTGACCATAAAAATTGTTGTCACTGAGATCAAGTTTAACAAGTAATGAGGCTATAAAAATTTTTAAGGATATTTAATTACTATCAAGAAAAAATTTTAAATACATGATTACTATGCCACATCAAATATTGATAGGCCATAAAGTCTTTTTAATGATCCAAAATTATCTTCTTTTCCCTTTTTATGGGTTTTTATTATGAATGCAAACTTTTTTACAAGGTTTTAGAGTTCTTTAAAATGAAATCAAAAACAAAATCTCACTTTAAAATTATTTTTCATTTGAGGCATAAAAACAAAAACACACACATGGTATAATACAATCATGTAATCTAAATTCTTACCTTGCAAATTGTTGAAGCTAAGGCCTAGAACTTGGAGGTTAGCCAGATTTCCAATTTCATGTGGAATGATTCCTGAGCAAATCATATATGGTGAAGCTGTTTTATTGATCAAAACATAAATGATGTAATAGTTTAAGAGTAATTAAAAAAATGTTTTTTTATGTTTTGAATTTCAAGCTGTCCCATCAGTTCATAATTTTATTTTATTTTGGGATTACAAGCAAAAAAAAAAAAGAATTCTTACCAAAAGCATTAAGTGCAATTATGAAACATTTACTTGAAAATCCAGAAAGTCCTATGAATTGAAGAAAAATTAACCAAAAAAAAATAGAAATGAGACTTCTAAGCTATTTTTGTGGCCCAATGGAATCATGTAAGGTAAAAATACCTTATTTATTTTATTAATATTTACTATTAAATCTTAATTAATATATTAATTAAAATCAATATTAAATATAAAAATATTAGAAATAATATTTATTTTATTTGTAATACTTTTATATTAAAATTAATATTTTTTAAAATAATAAAAATTATGAAATTAATAATCATATAAATATTATATTTAAATAATTTATTATGCAGTATAATATTATATATATATTTAAATATGCGTTTAGAAGACACAAGGTTGTCACAACTCAACTAGCAAAGGATCACGCACGTGCACAGGTGGTCGGGGGTTCGAAACCTGGAGGAGGCAAAATTGAGAATTTATCAGGTGGCAACACTTGGCGAGCCCCGGGTTTTGAGGTGGCAGCTGGCGAAGATGACACGTGACATTATTATTTATTAAAAAAAAAAGAAATTTGCCATGGAATTTGTCACGGAAAATTCCGTGGCAAAATTTCCGACGGAATATTCCGTGGCAAACTTTCCATGGCAAATTTCCAACGGAATATTCCGTCAGAAATTCTGTGGCAAATTTTCCGACGGAATATTCCCTCGAAAATTCCGTCGGTAATTTTCGACGGAATGAAAATTCCGTCGGTAACCGTTTTGTGACAGTGAAATTTGCGACGGAACAAATTCCGTCGAAAATTCATTCCGTCGCAAATTCCGTGGCAAACCACAATTTCATCGGTAATTTCGTGGCTAATTTCATGTTTTTTTGTAGTGATTTGGTCAATTCATAACTTTAAAATTTTGCAAACTCCTATAAAATTAGAGATAAATTATAAATTTCTATTTTATGAATTTGGAGAGTTTATGAATATATTAATTTCCTAAAAAAGTGGAATAAACAAGTTGAAGGGTGATTTTTTATCTGAAAATATTAGGAAAGGTCTTTTATGAGGAAAATGAATTTTTTTGGTAAATTTAGGTAGATATAAAATGTTTGGGAATTATCTTGGAATTAATCATGTACTATAATTCCAATGAAAAGGACAAAAAGTTGCGATTTCCCTTTGGACCATGTTTGGGCCCAAAAATTAGGCTCCGTTTGGCACTGAGGGCGGCTAAGATTGGCATTGGCATTGGCATTATTATAACTTAGTTTAGTATGTCTGATACCTAACACTAAGCAAAATTTGGGATTGTACAATGATAAACTAAAATTAATATAGAAATTCCAACTAAATGATGGGAAACAAAATCTCCTTCCAAATTTATTTATATCCCATGCCATGTTCATTCATTTTGGGATTTAAAGAAGGCATCATGTTGCTAAGACAATCATATAGATAAAACTCTTACCTTGTAAGTTATTGTTGCTAAGATATAGGTTCCGGAGATTGGGCAAACTTCCAATGTCACTTGGTATGTTTCCTCCATTGAATTTGTTGGCATCCAATGATAACTCTACTAATTCTTTGCATTGATGCCAAATGGAGGGTATTTCACAGACAAAACATTTCCATGTGCATAAAATATTTCAAGTTTTGGAAGCCCGAAACACACATTTGTTGGGAGACCACCAGATAAATTATTTATTGGCAGTTGAAAGCCTTGTAGCATTGACATGTTAAATAATGAATATGGTATAAAACCATGAAGTTGATTCACTCCAAGATACAATTTCTTTAGTTGCGAAAGATTACCAATCTCATTCGGGATGCCTCCTTCAAATATTATGAGGTGGAAAGAAAGTAATGTTAATTAGTAAAAGTTATTTACATATCACAAGTTATTATGTAGATAAGATAAATTATATTTAAAATAAAACACATGTAATAAGACTTGCACATTTTTTGGGAATAACAAAAATATATTATAAATGATAAAACAGAAAACAACTATAATTATTTTTTTCCAAAAAAAAAAGAAACAAACCCTTTTAATTCAGATGGGCTTATAACTGTAGATAAAATTAACTGGTTATGTTTACTTGAGAAATTTGTTGACGGATCGACAATGATTAAAACAAATGTTTGTTGGGAGACTCTCCAAAAAGTATTTTGTTAACTCTTCAAACTTTTCTAACAATTATAATTACTTATAATTGATAAAATTTTGTTATTGAATCAAAACTATATGTTCCAAATATATTCGTTGTAATGCTTAATCAATTTGAAAAAAAAAACCCTTCATTTTTTTAAGACAGAATAATAAACATTTATATTCCAAGATTGATATATGATGAGTCGTTAGATGACGTATGGTTAAACCGTTTCAACTAATATTATTACAGTCTTCCTTTTTTTTTCCATGGTGTGACTATATAAACCGTTTCAAAATCTAGAAGACAAATGTTTTTTTTCCTTTGTAAAAGAATAAAAAAAATGCTAGAAAAAATGAAGAAGAAAATCATAAATATACCAAAAATAAATAAATTAAAAAATTAAAAGATCAAGACAAACTCCAATTCCTCAAGGATCAAATTCTGTTAACCAAATGCACTAGTTTAGAACAAAGACAAATATAAATATTAAGAATAATTCAAAGTATACCTGACAACTTGTTATAAGACAAATGTAATAACTCAAGCGAAGATAAGTTGGAAATTGTTCGGGGAATGATTCCTGAAAGTTTGTTACGACTAAGTCGTAAAATCTTCAATCGTTCAAGTTTGCCCACCTCTAATGGAATGATCCCTTCAATGAAATTATTATTCCAATCTAAGATCTCCAATCTTGATATGTTAAATAGAGATAGTGGAATAAATCCATTAAGACTATTATTTCGAAGATTCAGTTGCTCAAGTGAAGATAAATCTCCTATCCATGTTGGAACCTACCCATGAAAGTCATTGTAGCTCAAGTTGAATAGTTTCAATCTACGCAATCGAAATAACTCTTCTGGTATCTGACCATAAAAATTGTTCTCACTAAGATCAAGTTCAACAAGAAATGAGAGATTCCCCAGATGTGGAGATATGGTGCCCTTAAGTTCCATGCCAACAAGATTCAAGGATTGGACTCTCCCATGATGAATATTGCATGTGACACCAATCCAATTACACGGAGAAGAAGAGATAGACCAATTAGCTAAGAAATTGTCAATAGTAACAAAGGACTTGAAGGCAAGAAGTGCAGATTTGTCGGTACTTATATTTGTATCAGTCCAAACAAGGGAGGCCATGAAGCAATGAAGTAAGAGGACGAGAATAAAGGAAGAAGGTCTTGCCATGTTTAGCATATCAAAATTGTCACAAATTCAAGCAAGTCTTGTGCATTGAGCAATTAACACACGTCGTTTTATACTTCTCCGATTCCAAATCAAGTCAAACTAACAAACAGTGGAGTTGCAAAAGGACATCTTTTGTGATAAGATGTTAAGGAATTCAACTAAAAAAATTAATTTAGCATGTTGAACGAATTATATTTGTTATCACTTATTATTTGAAGATAAGCTTTGGTTGCATTATTTTATTTATAGTCAAGTCATAAAATAACCCAAAATGTATGTTCCTAAGGAGAATCTTCGTCCCTTAAAATATTTCACTCGAAACACCATAAAGCATTTTTTGTACCGTGATATTGGAGACATCAAAAAAATGTTTTAGAGTACCAAATGCACCTAAAAAATACTTCAGCATGATGAATGTACTAAAAAATACTTCAAAGTGTTGCACGCATATACTTTAAAGTATATAGTCCTAAATACACTTTTGGTATAAGTTTGTGAGTATTTTTCCACTTTAACCCTTTTTTGTTGTTAGGCATATTTTATTTTTGTATATACATATGTAACAGTCTTAACTTGCATTTAACGTTTATGACATTTTGGCTCCCATTTCTAATATTCATGGGTAATTTTACACTTTCAAAAAATATATGATGTTGGATGCTTTTTTAGTAAAAGTTTATGAGTATTTATACACATTAGTCATTGGAATCAATATATATTTATATATACTTTTATAAGTCTGTAATCAATTCAAGGTACTGACTGTATATTTTAATCTTTAAGTAAGTTTGAGAGTTGGATATGAGAAGCCAAGTCTCTCCAAGTCACTAAAAAATTAAAAAAAAACAAGAAGAAGAAGAAGAAGAAGAAGCCAAGGTGAATGTGGGTCTCACCGCCAAGGAAGAAGCCAAGTCACTTGATCTCGCCACCTCCTGCACTCTTCATCATGCCGTCAATCTTGCCATTATGGAAGAAGAAGTCGAGACAATGAAGAAGACAAAGACGCCATGCTTATCTCAACACGTTGTGATGACTCCCCCCGGGGGGGGGTGTGCTGCCGCTGTCGGCATAATGAAATTTGGAATTGGAAAGAGGAAGATAAGGTCGAGTATGAGAACTAATGGAAGGAAGGAAGAGACTAGGGCTGCAAGGGCAATCATGGAAATTTCAAATTAGGCATTTTTATTTTTTTTCAATTAGTGTGGGCCCACAAAAAATGTGAGGAATGTTTGGTGTTACTAACAAAGTTGTCACTTTTGCCCTCTATTTGAAGGTTTATGGTTACTTTTACATCCAAAAAAATTTATGGTGTTGGTTGCATATTGGGCATAATTTCATAGGTATTTATGCACCTTAACCCTATAGTAAAATATCCAATATTTATTTGGTTTCTTTCTATAATTTTCTTGATATCTTACTATTTAAAATTTAGTTTTGAGAAGCTATAAAAAAACCTTTTTTCCTAATATCGTATTGAAAAATAGGACTTCTGAAGTAAAACGATGAGTAAATTAAAACTAAATAATTGTGAAGCTTAAAAAAAATTGATTGTACACAAGAAGTCCACATGATTATTTTCATAATTTTTCTTTAATAAAAAAAATTAATCCTAGGTTGAAAATTTTAATTTGTAAGATTGTGGCTGGCTGTCGAAATAACAAAATGATAACCTTTTTGAAAAACGGCTCATCTCTATTTTTAAAAGATTATATTGAAGATTTTGTAAGCTAAAAACATAGCAATAGTAAATTTATAGAGTCAATTCATGAGTTTAACAATAATGCATCTAGTCATTCATTTCAAATTAAGGCGTAGGCCCATAGTGTGGTGGACTTTTCAAACATTTAAATGAAGTTGATGATGCAACAAATCGAAAGAGAAATAAAATTTCCAAGTGATGAGGAAAAGCTTTAACCCTACAAGTGGCATGGATACCCCAAAAAATACGTTAGGTGCTAACATCAAGCTTTGTCTCTTTGTGAAATATAGTTTCACACTTTGGATTTCCTTTTTTATTTTCGTTGCATTGCTTCAGTTATGAATAGTAAACGTTGGTGGGAAGAAGCTTGCGTGGAACATTGTGCCTTCACAAACAGACATCTCAAAAAGTCTTTGGTCTTTTTTAATTTTCATTTCATTATTTATATATCACATTTGTAGGCACATGGCGTGCTTGCCTTGGAAGTAGACCTTTAAATATCACTCCATTGCGTGAAAAACTGCTCTTAAATATCTCCTCTTATATGAATATTTTGTCAACCTGTTTGAAGCAAAATACCACCACTTAGTTGAAGTTAAAAATACAAATAAATAAATAAATAAATAAATAGACTTTCTATATAAAATACACATAATTAATATGAAAAGAATTAAAAGTAAAGTTGTGCACCATTGTTATGTTTAAAAGCAGAAGAGTTGCGTAATATTAATGTCATATGGTACATTCACTGCACAATCGATTCATAATATAAATATTTAGTGAAAGGGACAGAAACTAAGAATATGCTCTTTTTACAATAGTATTGGGAACCTGTGAAACCATACTTATGGCAGTATTTTTAACGTATGTATTCTTGTATGTGGCAAAGGTTAGTACACCTTTTTGTCTATAAACTATAAACTTTTGTAATAAAATTGCTAATTTTAAACATCTATCCTTAAGCAAAGATTGAAGTATAAATTAACCAAGAAGCGATAAAGGTAATACTAATTGAAGTTTCAACCTTTATAATACGTGTTTCCTATTCCAAAGTAGTATTGTAAGTATTATTTTTATATTCCTTCCTCAATAATTGCCCAATTTAATTATTTCAATTTACTGATCATTTAGTACATGCTACTAAGCTAATTAACCCCTCCATTTCATAATAAATGTCAAAATTTATTTACATGTTTCTTAATAGGTGTTATTTTCGTATTTCAAGAAGATATTAAATGATTTATTTTATCTATTTCGCCCCTAATAATGCACTCATCATTTGTTGTCAAGCAATATTTTTTTTTATCCTAACAGTGATGAGAAAAAACTTTATCCTAATAGTGATTCGTTATCACATCAAGGACCATATTTTCATTATCATTCTATTGTATAGGTTATAGAGTAACCCATAAATTACGTTAGTGATGAGAAAAACCTTTGTGTCTTTGTGAAGTATAGTTTAACATCTTGGACCACATTTTCATTTTAATGGCATATTTTATTTATATATGGTCAATCTTGTAGGCCATACATGGAGAGTACCCCCAAGCGACCGTTATTAGTTGGAAGAAGCTTGTGTGGATTTATTGTGCCTACCTTTGACAAATATAAGTAAATATCAAAAGTCTTCGGTCTTTAATTGGTTGGATGTATTATATCAAAAGTCTAAATTCACTCCATTTCACATCAAACAACTTATCCTCCCTCTGGATCAAAATTTAATTGTTTGGATCATAATATAAGTCATAAAGCTAAGTCACTCCATTTTTCTTAATTTTTGTGAGATGGTTTAAAATTGTTTATATTTTAGACCAAATGGAGCGTGTGTGTGTGTGTGTGTTTCTCTAGGTATATTTTTCCTAATAGTGATCCTTATGTAATAGTAATTTTCATTTTCATAATATCACGTTAGTTTACCCAAAAGAAAATACCACAATTGACTTAAAAAAACAAATGTAAATAGTGCAGCTTTTATTTTTTTTCCTACAAATTTTATGTATCGTATGTGGCAAAAAGAATAGGAAAAATGACCAGAAAATGTTTTATGAATTCCCTAAACCCCAAATGGTGCCATAAATAAGGTAAATGATGAATTGGTATTTGTCAGCTTTTTGGGTTTTGCATATTTGTAGAAAAAGACAGAAATGCCCTTAAACATTTGAAAAAGAAAAGCCTTCTCTAACAGAAATGACTGAAGCTCTCTCTCTCTCTGTGATAGAAATGATAACATGTACTTTACTATAGTGACAATTGTTCCTGGTCCATTGATAACTTTATATATGGTATTGATAAGTTCACTTAAGCTATTGACAACACCTAAACTAATTAGATCCTGATGTTGTTGTTTCGTTCGTTGCCAACTACAAATAGCTTATTGACAACTCTAATATAACTAATAACAACTTGTTTTATCCTTCTCACAACATGTACTTCATCTTGCTCATGTCCTTCCATGGAGTAACGTATTGACAACTGTTCCTGGTCTAGTGATAATTTTATATATGGTATTGATAAGTTCACTTAAACTATTGACAACACCTAAACTGATCAGATCCTGATACTGTTGTTACGTTTGTTGATAACTACAAATAGCGTGTTGACAACTCTAACATAATTAATGACAACTTTTTTTATCCTTCTCACAACATGTATTTCACCTTACTCATGTCCTTCCACGGAGTAACGTATTGACAACTGTTCTTGGTCAACTGAAAACTTTATATATAGTATTGACAAATTCACTTAAGCTATTAACAACACGTGAACTGATCAGACGTCAATGTTATTGTTTCATTCATTGACAACTATGAATAGCATATTGACAACTCTAACATAATTAATGACAACGTTTTTTATCCTTCTAACAACATGTACTTTATCGTACCTATATCCTTCTACTGAATAACATATTGACAACTATTCATGATCCATTAACAACTTTATATATGGTATTGACAAGTTCACTTAAGCTATTGATAACACCTAAATTGATCAGACCTTGATGCAGTTGTTTCATTCATTGACAACTACGAATAGCGTATTGACAACTCTAACATGATTAATAACAACTAACGTTATCCTATTGCTATGAATGGTGTGGTGTGGCGAAGGTGTGATCTTTTATTAATTAATGGACATTTATGTCATTTCATATAAATATGAAAAACACATATTGTTGACAGATAGCAATTTGTCCTTTACCAAATTCATGGTACCAAATGAGGTTTAGGGAATTCAAAAGGTACTTTCCGGTCATTTTCCCAAAAGAATATGTATGTATTTTTTTAATATATATTTCAAAAACCACAAACACTCAAACTAATAATCCACCTTTTACGTAGAGACACTTGAAAGAGGGATCAGTACAACTTATTTTTATTTAACTTATTTAAACCTTTAAAATTAATTAACTAAATCTTATATTAAGAATCCGATGTACAAGAAAAAAATTTGGATTTACATTTGAGTTGTGTTTCTTTTCCCATTGCCAAAAAATAGAGTATATTTTAACATCATTTAATGGAAATTGATCATCATATCTTCTACTTACTAACTGTTTTTGGATCAATCCACTCCATTACCATATTTAATAGGATCTCTAAATGACTAGTCACCACTTTAACAAAGATAACTCTCATTCATCATCAATTTAGCAAAGTACACAAAGGGAATCTACCTTGTAGCTAAAGAACATCAGCATTCCATATAGCTAAAGTTGGGGTCCTTTCTTGTTCTTATTTTTAGCTATATACTCCTTGAGTTTCTAACAACGTCTTAAAAGCTGGAATGGATAGAGTCAGAAAGATAAGTATATCATAGTTCAAGTGATTGGAATGGTTGGGCCATCCTGTTAGTTGGTGAAGTAATAATTAAATTAAAAATAATATCATATATTTATAAAATAATCATGTATAAACAAACATTAAGTTATCAAATAATTTGTTTATAAACTTAAACAATATGTATATAATTCTTAAAAATTTATAAAATATATAGAACAAAAACTAAGGAAAAATTAAAAATAACTATTTTAAACTCAAAGCTATGCGTTGGCCATGTAAATTACAAAGGAAAAAAACGTTTCTCATTAAAAAAAATTAGAAGGTTAAAAAGTTTAACTGTCTTGGTGAATGTGTGGTAGGGAACTTTTACCTCCACTTATCATTTTATGGTTTTTTTCGGTTGTGTGTTTATCTTTCTAGCCTTATTATTTTAAAAATTTTGAATCGAATTGATGATTATGTAGTTAATTGAAATTTAATTGACTTGTGGAGAGTGGACTTTTGTCACGATTCCTGCATGCTTGACTTAGGAGGGTGACATGAAAGGCATATATACATTAATATATGTGAAGATTCCTATTTATTTTCTCATTTTTATATTTAAGTTTACTTTTACCAGTAAATAGTTATGAAAATTTTATAATTAAATAACTAAAATATAAAAAAGATAATAATTTGGTTTAAATATATTTCAAATCCAAATAATTGAAATCAAATCATTAACATTCATAATCAATCATACTCAACTAAAAAAATTATATGAATTTCAAAAAAATTAAACATGAGTTTAACAGTGAGTTGATACGATTTTATAAGTTAGAAATAAAATAACGGTAAATTTGATGTGTAAACTCATGAGTTGATTGGGTTGACACAATTTTGTAAGTTAAAAATATAAAATGGTAAACTTAGTGTATAAGTTCATAAGTTCATTTGAGTTTATTGAGTTGACACAATTTTGTAAGTTAAAAATGTAAAAATGGTAAACACAATGAGTCAACTTACAAGTTTGTTAGCAATGATTTGATGTGATAATTATAATTTGTTGGTGTCATGAATAATACAAAATTAAGTGTAGATGTCCATAATATTTGTCTCTTAGAATTCCACATTTAAAGGTATAACCTACAATATGAATGGCTTCTTGGGAGTTTTCCATAGTTAATACATATAATCACTCTTATGTTACATATCCTACAATTATATATACTTATTTTTTGTTGTAACTCTTGTAATAGAATTTAAGGACTTGGGCCTATAAATAAGATGTGTAAACCAAATAGTTGTAAGTTTGAAATAAATAAATATATCCCCCCTTTCTCTCCCTCTCTTATCTTCCTCATCTTTTCCATCTCAATTGTGAACGTCAGAATAATTGTGAACGTTAAAAAATTGATTGGACATAACAAGACCATATGACTAATTTTAATTATGAAATTCATTTTTTCCTTTCATAAAAAGATTAATAGTAGGATGGAATTTTTGTGTGATTTTGGCTATCAAAATAACAAGGATGACAATTTTTTTTTTTTAAAACCGAATCATTTCTATTTTACCATTTTCCGGTTACATTGAAGCTTTTCCTGCCATTATTTGTAAAATGGACAACTAGGAATGCTGTCATGATTCTGCCATTCATAATTTGTAAATAACAAAAAATATTATTACAAAGTTTATTGCATATATTATATCTTTGCTGAGACGTTGTGCCGATGATGATTCAACTGAGGATACTATAATTCTTATTATTCTGTATCTTTCTTATTTATAATAATTAGTATAGAATAGTTCTGGTGTAAAACAGATCATGGAGCATAATTGATTGCCAACAATAAATCCATATGAATAATTTTAATAAAAAGAATTTCTCCATTGGAATTTTGATCCCCATGGTTGCAAAGGAAAAATGAGGAAAGAGGAGGGGAAACATAGAGAAGAGGATCCTATACAATGAAAGACCTCAAAGTCACACTCAATTCTATAAGAATATTTTATTTTGATAATGTGATCTTGGTCCAAAGAAATTAAAGATAGTAAAATTCTATTCTCTGAGAGCCCCCTACCTCACTAAACTTTGTTTAGTACATTCATTTGGATTCACATTGGGTGCTGATCAATAGTAGTGAGCATTTAGACTCATTAAATCTTGACCATCAAATCTGATTTAAAGGATATAGATTTTATTTTTTGAAGATAATAATTTTGAAATGAAAAACTTTTTTCAAGAAAATAATAGTTAAAATATTATCTTTATTTAGATTATATACCGATCACAATAATTATTTTTAAAAAATAAAAATGAAAATAAAAATAAAAGATGGACAATCCAGATCAAGTCTGAATACTATACGTATGATAAGACAATGATTGATGAGCTCCAAATGTAAATCTCATTTATTAAGACTGTGATGTGTAATTGCATATTGTGATTAAATTTGCAAATATTTTGTTCACCATAACTAATTAAAAAAAGGTAACAAAACTGGTAGTCTTTTTTTTTTTTTTTTTTAACTTGACGCAGTTGTTTTTGTCGTCTATCTTTGATGCATTGTGTATTTGGAAACCAACCAAACAGGCAGTACCAAAAAACATGAATCCATCTTACAATTTTTTGCTAAAATTAGAGATGGAACTTTTCCATCCCTTAATTTTGTCACTAATCCATCACTAATTTCTACCACAAATATTTTGAGATGATTAGTGACAGAATTTCCGTCATAATTCCGTCGCAAAATATATTAATCTAAATATGTTAACCAGTAAAAGAAAAGACCAAAATGCTATGAAGGCGAATGGTTTTTTTTTTTTTTTTTGGACTGAAGGAGAAAGTATTTACCACAATGTTATACTCAAAATCATTTTTGGCAAGAACGAGTTAAGAGTTGTGAAGAAATCATTTTTACAAGGCCTGAATTAGTTCTCCACATACACGATTTCAACTTGAATTAGTTCTAATGCCTAACACTTCTCTCTCTCTCAAATTTCTTCTTCGAAAATATATTTTCTTTTTTCTTAAATATGAAATTCATTCCGGAGTTTTGATTTAACTCTAAATACTCTCTTTTATAGTAGTTTTAATACTTGTTTGGAAAACCTCAAGAGCACTTAAAAGGAACTTTTATACAGGTAAAAATAAAACTCTTTTCACATACTTATCTAGAACACTGTAAAATCACTTAAAATAATCAAAGGCAAATATATTTTATAAAAAGGACTATACTTAGGTCAAGTTCCATATACATGTTTGGGTGTTAGTTTGAAACCATGGTTTCAAAAAATGGTAGACAAATATGTTTTAAAAATGCAGAATAACTTTTAATTCTCAAAATCATGATTGTGTGAGTCACACAAACATCTTCAACTTCTTCAGAATAGCTTTTAACCCTCAAAACTATGGTTTGGGGGTAGAAACCATAGTTTTTCAAAAAGCTATTCTTTTCAGCTTTTTCATAAGCTATTCTCCAAAATCTATTATCTAAAATAACTTTTACATAAAGCAATTCTTCAAAAGCTAATCCAAATATACTCAATTATCATTAGATCAAGTTCCATACAATCATTAGGTCAGTTTTCTCCTTATAAAAAATATCATAAATTTTCTTTATATTAATTATAAATAACTATTCTATCTATTTTTTTAGATATTAATTAAATAAATATTATGTTAAAAAAATAGAATGTCACCGGTGCACTTCTGAAATTGTTCACGTGAAGAACGGCTTTTTACTTTTGTCATACGAAAACTTGTTCTCTGCAGGACAAATTTCTTCACAACTTTGAATTCGTTCTCTCTAAAAATGATTTTGAGTATAACATTCTTGTAAATACTTTCTCTTTTATAGCATTTTGGTGTTTTCTTTTACTGTTTACTGTATTTGGATAAAACAAATTGTCACTAATCTTTATCTAATTTCGTCAAAAAATATTTTGTGGCGGAATTAGTGATGGAAAATTCCATTGTTAATTTCCTCACTAATCCATCATTAATTTTTGTCACTAAATTAGTTGTCACAGAATTTTTAGTCACTAGTTCCATTACTAATTGAATTCCGTCACAATTCTGTCACTAAGTGCATCGCTAATTTCAAAGTTCATTGCTTTAGAATATATAATAATACAATTATGGGGTTTATGTTATTTTGAGCATTATCATCATTGTGCTCATCGTTAGACACATGTTGAGACAGAAAGACAAATTCTTAGAAAACTTGTATGTTTCATTAAAATCAATTCCTATATATTGAGCCTTAATAATAATTAAACAAATAAGAAAAGAATATTAATAATTTTATTATGAAAATTAATATAACAAAAAAAAATAAATGTATCATTTATACAATATACTTAAAGATGGAATATAAGATAGAGATCAATAATCAATAAATAGACTTATATGCACACACCTTTAATTATAATCATAGTTGACAAACTCATGAGTTGACTCTCCGAGTTCACCACTTAAACATATTTATATTACAAAATCTTGTCAACACACTATTACACTCGTACTAGCTGCAAACTAACACTCAATTAAATTAATAAGCTTATAAAATCTTGTTAACTCACCATTCAATTTGTGTTCTATCAGTTGTTCAAAATAAATTAGTAAAGTATTAAATATTATTATCAGAATTGTATTTTGTACTCTTGTTTGAGTTATTTTTTTTTTAAAAAATCTCCCCTCATACTGTAAGAAAATTTCATTCCAAGAAAAAATTTTGTATAATTTTATATATAACAGAAGAATTTTGTTAATTTTACATTCAAACCATTTGAAATTTGGGTGATTAAAGTTATGGTTCTATTTAAACTAATTTCTTTTCTTTATTGAAAAAATATACAAACATATTTAAATATGTTTAACTTACATTATTATGTATAATAACGTTGAAATTATTTGAGCGAATGAAATCATATATCTTATATTATTAACTTAAAAAGAAAATTTTTATGATGATAAAACTTTGTTAAACTTGTACTAATCTTTTAAATTTGTGCCTCCCATAGATTCTTATATGAATTTATTTTTGATAAAATTTATTGTATCCATTATAATTTCTTTTTTAAAATTAAATATGATATAAAAATATTATAAAAGCCTAATTTTAATATTCTTGAAATCTTATTTTTCCGGATAGAGGGAAAAAAATTGGAAAAGATGAATGAAAATATTAGAGGGAGAAAATTGGAAAGATGTGTATATGAACAGTGAAAAATGCTGAGAGGAGAGAGAATTTGAGAGAAAGAATGAGAGAATCATGAAAAAATGGGGAGGAAAACATGAGACCCATAGATACAATAAGTGAAAATGTAACTCATCAATAGGAGAAAGATAAACTAACCAAAGGAGAAAGAATAATTGACTAATAAAATTATGCAAACGCGAAATAGAGAAATAATAATTTCAAAATAACACTAGTTTTCACATCATCGCTGACCCAACTGCCACATTTCCCTATGGTGATCTGCCTTAGCCACCACATGTCTTCACGTCCACTGCTATGTGTGTGCATTGTCCATGTCATCACCGCTTCACAAATTGGTTGCATTTTGTAACCAAGGAGGTTTGGAGCCTTAACCTCATTCGCATGTGCATTGTCCAGCTGAGGTTTTTTTTTTTTTTGCCG
Source organism: Vachellia collinsii (assembly GCA_006871305.1). Taxonomy (NCBI): domain Eukaryota; kingdom Viridiplantae; phylum Streptophyta; class Magnoliopsida; order Fabales; family Fabaceae; genus Vachellia; species Vachellia collinsii. Next base: position 19,443 of record QFDD01000764.1, read on the forward strand.
AGAACCACTTGAGTTTAGATGAATTGCAAACTTTGAATGCAAAATTATATATATATATATATATTAGATACAAACAAAAACATATATATACTCATATAAGTTCATATATGATTAAATATTTCAATATATTTTTATTTATATATAATATATTATTAAGAATCACGAATATTATATTATAATTTCAATAATGAATATCATATAATAATCTATATATGTTTATATAACTATTTATATTATAATGATTTTTCATATAAATATATTAATTTTAAATATAAAATTAATCACAAATGAAATATTTTTTTCTTTATTAAATATAATTAAAAATGATTTAAAATATTATAAAATCTAATTATGATGTATAGCAATATCAAATGATTAGAAGAGAATGTAAGAAAATCTAATTAAAAAATTGAAATATAAAATAATGACAACAATTTTCATAATTAATCACAGTAACCAAAATTTTTTTATGAAGTTTATATATCACACACACACACTATCATTTATCATTTAAGTTGAGAGCCCAGTTTATGATTTAGAGATATAAAAGAAGTTGAATTTAAAAGCGTAAGCCTTGTAGGGTCACGAGCCAACCCTTTTAAACTCACCAATTTTTTTATTTATTAATTTTAATAATTTTGACTTATTTTCCAGATTTTCATATCTTATAACTTTCACTTAACTTTTTTACTTTCCAAACATATGTACTATAATTTTTATTTACTATGTTAAGTACTTCTCATGGATTTCAAAAAATTTCCACTCAAATTTCAAGGCTATTTAATTTGGTTCTTAATGGTTTTACAAAACAATTTTCCATTTGTAAGTTTGATAGAATCATTTTTATTGATGTAAGATAAACAAAGAAAACAATTCTCTAATTATATTTGACGATGTCTGAATATCATGTAAAATATTCTCCATTCAAAAGAGAAGTTAAAAAACACACATATATTGAATAATAAAAAGGTAGAATCACTATCTCATAAAGGATTTTATTAACAATTACTTATTCTATCATGAAAAAACGATAAAATATTTACTTATTTGATAACATTTATGTCTCAAATTAAAAATTTTATTATGAGGTTAATTTATTTGAAAAGCTTAAAAAATATTTTTTTTGTTAAATGTAGTTGAGGCCTGCGGGTCGGCTTAGCCCACGAACATGAGCCAGGTTTCAAAAAATCACCTTCATTTTCAATTGGGTTTAATTGGCCACCAACTCGATTAAGCCCGAGCACATAAAGGGCTGGCCTTTTTGCCTAGCTCTATGAGTGAGGGACAGTGGGGTTATTTACAACCATTTTCAAATTCCAAATTAGTGCATAAAGGTATTATATAAATTAGAGTAACTAATTTATTTTTTTCCAATTTTAAAGGTTCTTATATGTAATTTTCCCTAAGTTTTTTTAAAAAGTTTTCATCTCATGTCCAAAATAATATATTTTTAATTTTTTACAACTATGCCCTTACTTAGTATTTATTCTAATGACATTATTTTTTAATTTTTAAATTAATATTTTGATTAACAACCAAACAAAGAGCAAGCGTAAATGAAATAGGAAAAAAAACTTTAATTTACTTGGTCATCATTGGTAGCGAGGATATACATTATTTTACATAATTAAATTTTTATAAAATTACTCACTTTCAGAAAGTATCCTTAAAGTAAACATTTGATTGTAAATTAACCAAGAAAAGATAAGATGTCATTGGTTGAAGTTTCAACACCTTATAAGGCATATTTATTGGTATATACTAACTATCTAGGCACTGGTAAACTTTTCAAATTTTAAAAAGTTGTCCTCAAAAGAAAACTACATTAGTGATGGGGAAAAATATTTGATTCTAATAATGATCCGTTATCATGTCAGGACCATATTTTCATTTTCATTATCATTGTATTGTATGGTTCATAAAGTAACAACAAGATAAAACGTCACTGTCTGAAGTTTTAACCCTTATAAGGTAAGTTTGTTGGTATATGCTAACTATCTAGGCATTAGCAGACTTTTCAAACATTAAAAAGTTGTCCTCAAAACAGGTTTATGCAACGAAAGAAAAAGAAAACTACATTAGTGATGGGGAAAAAAATCTTTGATTCTAATAATGATCCGTTATCATGTGAGGACCATATTTTCATTTTCATTATCATTGTATTGTATGGTTCATAAAGTAACAACAAGATAAAACGTCATTGTTTGAAGTTTCAACTCTTATAAGGCATGTTTGTTGGTATATGTTAACTATTTAGGCACTGGTAGACTTTTCAAACATTAAAAAGTTGTCCTCAAAACAGGCTTATGCAATGAAAGAGATAGAAAAATACATTAGTGATGAGAAAAATCTTTGATTCTAATAATGATCCGTTATCATGTCAAGACCATATTTTCATTTTCATTTTCATTGTATTGTATGGTTCATAAAGTAACCCCAAGATAAAATGTCACTGGTTGAAGTTTCAACCCTTATAAGGCATGTTTGTTGGTATATGCTAACTATCTAAGCACTAGTAGACTTTTCAAATGTTAAAAAGTTGTCCTCAAAACAAGTTTTTTCAACGAAAGAGAAAGAAAACTACATTAATGATGATAAAAAGCCTTGATTCTAATAGTGATTTGTTATCATGTGAGGACCATATTTTCATTTTCATTGTATTGCATGGGTCATAAAGTAATCCAAAATGTATATATAGTGATGAAAATAATAATATTTATCCTTTTAGAATGTATTATTTTCGATTTTTAATATAAAATTTACTTTGATTAAAAAATTAAATTATAAAATAGATTTTATATTGAAAATGAAAGAAAGTATAGTTTCACTTCTTGAACCACATTCCCATCTTCATTGCATTAAATCTATGGCCAGTCTTGTAGGCCATATGTAGAGAGAACCTTCAAAAGTCCACAAACCTTAACATACGCATTTCTCAAATATCTTCTAATACCCATTGTAATACCTCAATTTTTTAAATGCTTATTTATATTTTATTAGCATGAAATGGTGAAGTTTTTATTTTTTGAACGATTTAAAAAAAAAAGGATCAAAATGCATAATTTTATATGTTAAAGTGTTGCTGATTTTTTGTAGAGGCTAATAATAAATAAAAAGAAAAAAATATTTGGAAGGTTGATGTTTTACAAAGGGCCTTAGAAAAGGCACATTAAAGGCCTCAAACCCATAATCAACTCATAAATATACAGAGAAGTTAACATTTTAATAAACATATTGGTATAATAGTAATAATAAAAAATAATAAAATTTTTTATCCATTTTCAAGTGTCTAATTTTCTTTTCTAAATGGGATTATGAGAAAAAGGGTCCTCTGGTTCAAACTGTTGAGATAATGTTTTGATGATGACAAACATGTTTTGCAGAGATTATGAGTTAGTTTTTCAAAATAAACTGTTTTTTACAACACTTTCAATAACATTCAAGTATTGGTAAAAGTATTGACAACACTCGAGTATTAAGTTTCAATACTCGAGTATCGTTGAACAAAATCAGTTTCCAAAACTCAACACTTTCAATGGAACTCGAGTATTAGTCAAAGTATTGACAACACTTGAGTATTAAGTTTTAATACTCGAGTATCGTGGGGTAAAACTAATTTCAAAACATAACATTTTCAAGAACACTCAGTACTCATAAAAGTATTGTCAATACTCGAGTACTGGACAACCATACTCGAGTATCGAGCTACTAAAATATTTTTTGAACTTCAAAACTTTCATAAGAAACTTGAGTTCTCATAAGAGTATTGATAATACTCGAGTATTGTGTGACAATACTCGAGTATCGGGCTCAGAGTTTTTTTTAAACTCAATACTTCCAACATTACTCGAGAATCAATTAAAGTGCCTGTGCCAATACTTCTACACTCGAGTATGACTTTGCAAAACTCGAGTATCGAGAATGTTTGAAGCAATCTTTTGAAGCACAACCTATCACAACTCGAGTAATATATCAAGCACTCGAGTATTGACAACACTTTTAAGACTACTCGAGTATTCTTAAAAGTGCAATCACCAAAATGCTTTACAAATACTCGAGTACTCTCTTTAAAACTCAAATAGTACCAGTACTTCTTTAGTTTCTCCCCTAACACTCGGGTATCAACAAAAGTGTTCATATATTTCATAACAATACTTCTTTCAAAACTTGAATATACCTTACAAGTGTTGTGAACACTCGAGTTTCCTCAATATAACTCGAGTACTGTACATAACAGTAAGAAAAGAATGAGTCACTTTGTCAATAACACTCAAGTATTGAGAATCATGCTTGAGCACTCCTTTTACTGACAGTATCTTAGTTTGTCAAAAATTCATCTTTATTCACAATATTTCCTCTTTTATGCTTCATTTATTTGAATCCATTCTACACTCATAAATGCTCACTCTTCCTACTTAACAACAAGGAATGGGTCTTCTGATTACTTCACCGGAAGACACTCAACGGACAAAAACTCAGGCCATGGCCATACAATGTATTAGAAGCATTCAATGCACATCATTGAAAAATGAAGCCGAGAGTAATGAAAACAAAGCTCTTTCTAACAGGCATTTATTGCTGCTCAACTATAAATAGAAGAGCATTCAAGACGAGAAGATACAGAACATACCTACTGAGAAATTGCATTTAGTGCTTGTTCCTTTGTTTTATTCTCTCCGTCATTAATACTTCAATGTTTAGCATTTAATTCTCTTGAGAGAATATTCTTATTCAAATCTATGTTTCTGTGAGTGTAACTCAAGATTTGAAAGTCTTGAGTGGGTGAGTAAAACTACGGAGAAAAAGGGGTAGTGTCCTATTGCCTTACTGAGTTAGAGAGGGGGAGAGTTTCCTCTTTTGATTGTAAAGAGGCGTTATATTGATATTAGTGAATTTAGAAAGCTCAGAGGAATCTGAGGACTGGACGTAGGTCAGGAGGACCAAACCAGTATAAATCTCTGTGTCCATCTTTCTCAACTCCCCTATTTAATTCTAAAGTTGTGTTAAATTTTTATTAGACCAATTTACCCCCCTTTTGGTCAAATCCTATTCTAACACGAACTTCCCAAGGGCTCATTCTACTCAAATTCTCATTGTTAATTATTTTAGAATAACAATTGAACAAAAGTGAATTAACCAAAACAAAGGGTGTTAACCTCTGGAATCTCATGTCATTTTAGTACATATTCCTTATATTTTGATACATTTTTGGTATTGTTGTACATATTTTGAATACTCAAAATTAGGAAATGTTCATGAAGCTTTTGATTGCACATTATTGCATAATTGTGCATATTTTGGCTCTTATTCTTGTTTATTAAGATCTTATAAATTTTATCATGTTGAAAGGTATATTTTGATAGAAGAAGAACATATCGCAAGCCGCTTGGAATTAACTTGGAAGCATTTGGAGACCAAAGTTGACCCAAAACCACATTAGGAAAGTCAAAGAGGAAGAAATGGAGGGCAATTTATGAGTAGAAAGTATCCATTTGAGGTGAAGAGCTTATTTTCCAGAGGCAAACTGAGCTGCGGCGCACTTATCTTGGCTGCAGCGCACTTTCAACTCGAGAAGAACTCAGCTGCAGCTCAAAACAGTGGGGTTTGGTGGAGATTGAAGTTGGGTTTGAAGTTTGGAAGAGATTTTGGCTTCATTTCTCAGTTCTTCTTCTCCATTCTCCTTTCCTTCCCTCTTGTTTTGTATTTGTGCTGTATATGTGTATATTTTCCTATGGGTTTCTTGAACATGAGTGGCTAAACACTTTGCTCTAGGATTATTTTGAACCCTTGTATGGATTAACTCTTAAATACTCCTCTCCTTTTGTGATTAATGATATATATATATGTGTGTGTTCATTTTACTCTTTGCTTAGTGCTTCTAAATGTTTGATCACCATTTAGATGTTGGGTTCACTTGATTGATGCTTGAGAGGGCTAGGTTGAGTGTAGAACTTGGGTAAAATGGTGTAGGAACTTGAAATTTGCATGATGAATGGATGGTTTTGTTGGCAAGATAAAGATATACTTGTTAGCCTTGCATAGTCACATTAGGATTGGACCTTAAAAATTGAATTTTATTAATTGTAACAAGAGATTGAGCAATTAATGGAATCAAACACTTGTTCTTGACTTGAGAGAGCTTTTACAAGTACTTTTTGAATCCTAGACTAGCACATTTATTCATTAAGAGCATCTATGAGAGGAGGTTGATATGAATGCTATGAAATACAAGGGGGATGAATAATCCTAGGTCTCATCTTATCCTTGAAGTCCATGAATCATTTGTTTATATTTATTTTATGCTTAAAAATAGACTTCATTCATTATTGATAATTGTATCACTCAATTTAGGTGAAAGTGCTAAAATCATTGCTTAACCGGGTTTTGGAACCAAATCCTCGTGGGAACGATACTCTACTGATCACTTTATTACTTGACGCGACCCGTGCACTTGAGGTGCGAACAAAGGGACTATGTGTCCTATGAACATTGGCAGATTTTAATACATAGGGAGTAGTATTCTACTTTATTCAATGGCCATCCTCAATTAATGCAACGTGATTGTAGAGTTTCAAGTAGCTCAAGGCAGTATTTCATATATGTTCCTTCTTTAATTTATATTAATTCAAATTTCAAAAAATCATTTCATGATTAATCTTGTGCTTCAAAAAATTTCTTGTGTTTTCTTTTGTAATTTCTTTTCTAATTCTTCTTTTCACTCATGGTCATGCTCCTCATTTTATTTTTTGCCATTGTCTATGTACTTGTCTCTTAATCCTCTAAATCTCTGTCCGTTCTTCACCGCCGCATTCTCCATTTAAGAATAATTATTATATGCAATTTTTATATTTTTTATTCAAATATAATTTTTTAGAACAATTATCCAAACATTTTAACAGATAGGGATCGTTTCTTCCTCTCCTACCATTAGTTATGGCCACTGAATGGAGCATTCTCTTGGAAGAGAGCTCATATAAGGAGACTTTTTCTTTTCCATTTACAAAACTATCATAAGTACCTATGAGATCCATCTTTGAAATAATATAAGTAGACTTGAACTCTGACCGTACAGTTTCAAGAAATATCAAACGAACACACGAATAATAAATTCAAAGCAGACTAATCTCTCACAGACCAAATATATTATCTAATATGACTAAACTCTCTCTTCGACCTTAAAGACTACGAATAGTAGAAAGAAATTGCCAGCAAATACAGATAGGCAATGAGTGAGAATGTGGCGGATGAGGAACATGGCAATATGATCCATTCAGGACGAAAGTTCAGCTTTTAAGTCCATCCTTTCCAATCCTCTCGTTCTTTAATTCCCTATCTGAATCCATGGTACATCTAATGGCTCGCATGCGCTCTTACATGCTGACGTATCCTAACTGACGCCTTGCGATTGCCCTCACTCACATCCACCTCTTGCCGACGTGTCAGATTACGCAACATATGTGACAGAAAAGGAGCTATGTGCCTATGCGCCTGTATTATCCCTAACGTGTTTGTGTATTAAAAATAATTTTTTTTGTCTACCTATTGCTATATTTTTCTCCTCTCTTCGCCTAAACCAGCTAAGTTAAAATGTCTCCCACCCAATCTCAATCTAAACAGGGGGATGGCATTTTAGGTCTTTTTTTTTTCATGCATTACTTCTCCCAACGCAGTTTACTTCATTAAGACGCTCCTTGACAATAAATGTGTGAAAAGCTCAGGGGAATCGGGCCAAGCAACAGACAAGGATGGAGGCCCAATGAAGGGAAATGGACAGGGCTTGTTAACCAGAAGTTTGATAGTGAAGGGGAAAAAAGCCTTAAATGTTGTGTAGAAGATGTCACCTCATTGCGTGTAAGACGATAATGGCTATTAGAGAAGCTTGTAGAACGATTCGGGATGATAGTTGTATAGTTAAAGCTTGTAATGTGGGCTAGCCGGGCAGTTATAGGCTAGTCCGTTGTGGATTAACAACTCATCAGGTTAGGATGAAAAGACTATTTTATTTATGAGTTAGAATTTAGCCAACCCAACCTGCCACTCTTTTTTTTCCAATTAATTTATATTCTTTTTTAAGAAAATAAAACATTATTTGAACCTAAAATATCTTTTTTAAGAAGCCTAAATTATAAAAATACAACTAAATATTCTCATATGTAAAGAGAAGGTAGAGTTTAAAGTTTTTCATCCTTCCTGCCTTTAATTAATAAGCTTATGCCTTTTTATTTAAAAATTCAGGCTAAAAAAAGGAAATGAAAACGGGTTGGTTTCGGGTTTGTAGCCTAACTTGCCATGGCTATGGATTAGGCTAGTGCAGGTAAAAAAAAGACTAGTATCAAAATGGTCTTGATTTTTTCAATCAAACCTGCCACTTTTTGGCTGCTTGGTGGGTTGGATCTGTAGACCCAACCCATATTACAAGCTCTAGTTGTAGTTGCCCATTTGGAGTGACAGCTATGATTAGAGATATTATTTTAAAATTTCATTATAATATTTCAAAAATAAGGCTCGTGAGCATTATAATTAGAGAATTTAACACAATTGATATATAGAATTTGACCTAACTATTGTCAACAAAATAGAAATATTTTTTTAAAAACATAAAAGTCAAAAAAACTTTTATATTTTTTCTATCTCCTAGTTCTCTTTTACACTTGATCGCTCTCTACTCTATCTCTCATGATTGTCTACATTGTCTCTCAGTACGTTAAATATATCAAAAAATAATTTCAAGTAAAATTCATTTCAACTCAAAAGAGTAAAATATTCAAAACATAATTTTTATTTTTTAAATCTTTGTAAATATCTTGAAATAAAAAAAATCATAAATTACGGTTATGTTGAATTGACTATATATTTTTTGAAAAAAAAATTCTTATAATGTAATCATCCAACAAATGTTTAATTTGAAAAATAAAAATTGAAAAATAATTTAAACAGATAAAGAATGTATTCTACAATATAATAGCTTCAAAAAGTTGTAGTTAAGAGGAGACAACTGAAATATAAAAAGTTCTGACGTAAAACATGTTGAGATAATGTTTTGATGATGACAAACATGTTTTTGCAGGGATTATGAATTAGTTTTTTTTTTAAAATAGACTGTTTTCACAACACTTCTAAAAGTTACTCGAGTATTCATGAAAGTATTGAGAATACTCGACGTATTGCATGATGGTATTCGAGTATTACTTAAGAAAAGACAATTTAAAACTCAACGTTTTCAATGGCACTTGAGTATTGGTGAAAGTGTTGACAACACTTAAGTATTGACTTTCAATCCTCAAGTATTGTTGAGCAAAATCAGTTCTTAAAACTCAACACTTTCAATGACACTCGAGTATTGGTGAAAGTGTTGACAACACTCGAGTTTTGACTTTCAATGCTCGAGTATTGTTAAGCAAAATCAACTCTCAAAACTCAACACTTTCAATGACACTCGAGTATTGGTGGAAATGCCGACAATACTCGAGTATCGTAGAGCAAAACTAATTACAAAACCTAACACTTTCAAGAACATTCAAGTACTCATGAAAGTATTGACAATACTCAAGTGTTACACAACAATTCTCGAGTATCGAGCTGCTAAAATCAATTTTTGAACTTCAATAATTTCATAAGAAACTCAAGTACTCATAAGAGTATTGATAATACTCGAGTATTGTTACACAATACTCGAGTATCGAGCTCAAAATTTTCTCTCTAAACTCAATACTCCCAACAATACTCGAGAATCAAATAAAGTGCTTATGCTAATATTTCAACACTCGAGTATGACTTTACAGTATTCGAGTATCGAGAGTATTTGAAGAAAATCCTAAAGCACAGCTTATCAAAACTTGAGTACTATATCAAGTACTCAAGTATTGACAATAGTTTTGAGCCTACTCGAGTATCTTTAAAAGTGCAGACACCAAAATGCTTTACCAACACTTGAGTACTCTCTTTAAAACTCGAGTAGTTGTAGCACTTTTTAAGTTTCTTCCTTAATATTCAAGTATCAATAAAAGTATTTATATTTTTCATTTCAACACTTCTTATCAAACTCGAGTGTACTCAAGAGTATTGTAAAATACTCAAGTACCCTTATTAAAACTTGAGTATTTGTTCATTATACTGTGTCTTATGGGCACTAACACTCGAGTATTATGGGATATACTCGAGTACTCGCTTTTACTGATAATATCTCAGTTTGTCAGAAATTTATCTTTATTCACAATCTTTCTTCTTTCATGCTTCATTTATTTGAATCCATTTTGCACTCATAAATGCTCACTCTTCCTACTTAGCAACAAGAAATGGGTCTTCTGATTGCTTCCTCGAAATGCACTCAACGGATAAAAACTCAGGCCACGGCCATACCATTGCCAGAAGCATTTAATGCACAATGTTGAACAATGAAGCTAAGAGTAATGAAAACAAAACTCTTTCTAACGGACATTTATTACTGCTCAACTATAAATAGAAGAGCATCCAAGACGGGAAAAATATACACACCTACTTGAGAAATAGCATTAAGTGCTTGTTCATCTTCTTTCTCTATTTTACGCTCTCCATCATTAATACTTCAGTTATTAGCATTCAATTCTTTTGAGAGAATTTTCTTTATTCAAAAACTGTGACTCTAAGAGAGCAACTCAAGATTTGAAAGTCTTGAGTGGGTTAGTTAAATTATGGAGAAAAAGGCGGAGTGATCCTCTGTTTTATTGAAATGGGAGGATGAGACTTCCTTCTTTAGATTGTAAAGGGGTGTTATATTGTTATTAGTGGATTAGCAAAGCTCATAAGGATTTGAGGATTGGAGACGTAGGTCAGAAGCACTGAACTAGTATAAATCTTTGTGTCAATCGCTCTACACAACTCCTTTATTTTCTGAAATTGCGTTGAATTTTTATTAGACCAATTCACCCCCTCTTGGTTAAATCCTATTCTAACAAAACATGTGGGCTCATTATTTATATTTTACAAATATTATGTGGTTCCATCGGTTCATGATCTTTCGCATTCTTTGTTATTTGAACATTATAGTAAATTTGTAATGGCAATCTATATGTGAATATAGCTGAAATGGTGAAAAACAAAATCTCGTTTAGAGAAAAACATTGAAAAAAAAGAAAATAAAACACATAAGTCAATGTATAATTAGTTGATATCTAAATGTAATTTTTTTAGAGATGATCAATTACTTATTGATTGTGTAATGTTTCCCTATAACTAATTATTGACAACAGAGAAAATTTTAAGTAAAAGGAGTTGATAACACATTTTTTCTGGTAAATTATGCTTTAAATGATTGTTGCCAATGTTAATTATCCTCAAAGAAGGCGTATTCCAAAGAAATGAAGAGATTTTACCTATAAATAAATACAAAAATATTTATTATTTATTGGATGGTAAGATTAGGAATAATTCCTGAATTCATATGCAACCATATAAATAATACTTGGAATTTGTTAAATATTAGAGGATTAAAATAATAGAAAATAATTTAATTTTCTGTTGGAATTCAATTTAAAAGGGTTCCTCCAATATCAATGACTAATTGAACATTAAAATTTCTTTTAAAGAGGAAATGCCAAAAATAGACTATGGAATTAATCTCACCTATTTAAATGAGACAACCAGATTATTTATATTTTTTTGTGAAAGTTATTTAATATTTACTTCAAAATATGTCGATACATTCATCATAGGCATAATGGCTACAGTTTTACTTAGTTTTTACTTAAGGAATTAAAATAATTTGAGTTACACATTTTGGAGATCATATATAGTATAAATAATTGGATTTTTGTAGAAGCCAAACAATTTAACTTTTCCTAACAAAAAAGTTCAAAGCTCTTCATGAATAGAAATAGATTTTTTTTTTTAAACATATCAACTATACTAGAATTTTTGCTCTTAAAGAAATTTCAGTTAAAATTTTGTAAGCAGTATAAAATGATCATAAATAATAAATGAAAATTTGTTAGAGCATAAAAACTAACGGATGGTGATTAAGCATACCTGTAAAGGAGTTATAATTTAGATATAAGTCCTTCAGCAACGTCTCATTGTCAATTGATATAGGAAGAGTACCCCTCAAGTTGGTTTTTTAAATATACACCTCTTAAAGTTGAAATATTGAAGAGAGATAATAGAATTTTACCTGTTTAATATTTAATAAGACTGAATTATTTCAAAGTACACGAATGGTTAGAAGGTTTTTAACATTAATATTTAACTTTAAACTAATATAGGCTTGTGGAAAGAATAAAAAATAATAGAATTAGACAAGAAAGCTTTATGAAACCACACTTATCTTCATCTTCTAGGATTATATTAAAACAAAAAAAAAATTGATGTAATATACATGTGTGAATCATCAATTTATAATATTAGTAAATAATTATAATTTTGTACTTTTTTGTGATATATTTCCTTTACATGTTATAAGTTAATATGTACAAGATAGAAATTTATGTTTTGTTTGATAACATTGTTCAAAACTTGCAAAATTTGAGAAATAATGTTAATATACTCTAAATGATAATATAAAACTTGAGTGAAATACACTAATTACCCTTCTATTTTTGAGAACATACAAAAACTTCTCTTGAAATTAAAATGTGTTACGTAAATTTTTTTTGTATATTTGAAATTTCATTTTTTCAAATCCAACTGTTAGTGAACCACTAAGTTTAAATCTTAAAGTTTTATTTTTACTGAAATACTCCATTTTGATAAAAAAAAAAACTTATTTAAACATTTATATTTGTAAAAAAATCATAAACCAAACAAATAATTATAATTCAAATAATTTCCAACTTTCAATATGTTATAAATTTATTATTTTTATTACATTATAAAATATTTTATTTTAAAGTTTTTATCACTTTTATTGAAACTTACCGATTTAATTTTATTTTCAATAGAAAAAGATATTTATTTTTATTATATAATACAATTGATTTAGGTTTGATTAGATTATATAAATTATTTATATTTATAATTTAAAACATTTAAATACATTTTTATACAAACTTTATAAACATTTTAATGAAATATATATATTTATTAGAAAACTTAATCAGATTTCTTAATTAAGTTTTTAATGTCTAAGTTAAATTACCTAAATATTTTTTCCAAAATGATAAAAACATCAAGAAAATAAATATTTGCAAAAGGAAAAAAAATAAAATTATGGAGAAAAAATCTTAAATTATTCAAAAGACTTTGAGCCAAAATTGATGATTAAGTATTATGAATGTTAAATCAGTAAATAAAATTTATTATATTATAAATTTTAATTAAAAATATTTTTTAGGATACTCTTAATAAAGTTAACAGTTTTAATTTAAGTGTATATTTTCAAAATAGATGGAAGGTCCATGTAATTGGTACAATATGCAAAGAAGATTGAAGTATTTGACCCAAAACTTTTTGACAAGCTTCTGATAGTTCTTTATGAATGAAAAATTGGAAAGCAAAATCTCATTTTAAAATTATTTTTCATTTGAAAGATTAAAACAGAAAAAAGAAACACACACATACGCAGAGTGCACACAAGGACAATCGTGTACTTAGAATTCTTACTTTGCAAATTGCTGTTGGCAAGATCTAGGATTCGAAGGTTTGTCAAATTTTTAATGTCACTTGAAATGATTCATAGATTGAATATGTTTTTGCCCAATTGTTACGATGACAATGATAAGAAATATAATTATTTTAAAAGATAAATTTGTTACTAACTAATAAATATATAAATCCTATATAGGGACAATTCAAGATCAATATCCATAAGCCATATGAGATTATTGATGTAGTTGATAAGTTATCATATACATGGGACAAATTTGCATCTTAAAAAACACATATTTTGAATAATAAAACAGATCCGCACTTATTTTCAAAAACAAATAACCCTTCCATTTCAAATGGGCTAGCTATTGACCATAGAATAAATAATTGTTTTCCAATAACATTTATCCTTCTACTAAAAACAATTTTATTCGAAATATTATTGAACATTAAATGTGGGTAGAATAAATAATTTGACTGTATGATTTGATGAGATATTTGGATGGATTAATGTTGAACTTATTGGGCTATTCTCACAATTCCCATTACGCTATGTGTTATGCTTTAGTTCATTTTATTAATCTGTAATTTAGATTAATTTACTTTACAGTTATATCACTGAGAAGGAAAAGGAATAAAGAGAAGAGGATAAAAAAATAAGAGAAAGTAGACACATCTACAAATTAATAAGAGACAAAAGGAAAATGCTTCAGCAAATAAGATATGTCAAAAAAAGTTTGAGGGAGATATAAACTAAGATCGTCAATTTCTTCAATTAACTTTGATTAGGAAAAAAAATGACTAAGAGACAGCGAAATCAAATTGGCCGTTGCTTTTTTTTTTTTTTTTTCCGTTAGCATTTAGAAAAACATGTGTTGGGAGACTTAAAAATTTGTTTTATACAAAACTTGTAAAAATAAAAATTAATAATACAAAATTAAATTAATACATACAAAAAAACTTGAAATTAAAACCAAATATGTTGCTTGTGAGGCGTACTCTTTTAAAAAACACTTCAGAAACTTTTTACTTTTTAGTGATAGAATAATATTTATTTTTTAAAGACCGGTGGACCTTTATACTTGGATTAATATTATAAAATCATTATTTTTTTCCACAGTGTAACTGTACTAATCATTTCAAAAACTGTATGATGATTTGCCTTTTATTCTTAAAAAAGAAAAGGAACAGAAAAGGGCTGAGAAAAATAAGAAGAAAATGCATAAAATAAAAAACTTATAAAATCGAGACAGGCCAAAATTCTTCCGATGCATCCCTAACAAAATGTTGCAAGATAAACTTAATAACTCAAGTGAAGACAAGTTGAAAATTGTCTGAAGAATAATTCCTAAAAGCTTATTACCTGCAAGTTGTAAAATCTTCAATTGCTTAAGTCTCCCCATCTTAATTGGAATATTTCATTCAATTAAATTAAAATTCCAATCCAAAATCTGAAACCTTGATAGATTGAACAGAGATAATGAGATAAACCCATTAAGAGTGTTATTTTGAAAATCTAGGCATTCAAGCATAGATAAACCTGCTATCCATGTTAAAACTAATATCATTGGAAATCATATTTTCATGGTACATACTACATAGTAATTTTCCCTTGAAAGCAAGTAAGCACCAAATGCCATTAAAAACCCAAAATCGCTCGCAACAACCAGAAACAAACGGTACAGCAAACGCTAAATGACACCAAAATTAAAACATTCAATATAAATAATAAATATAAAGCATGCAACTATCAAAAGTTTTACTGGATCAAATGTTATATATTTTATAACAAATGGGACACAGTCTGGGTTTCATGCTGCTCGCAGTTATGATGAGATTTACACTATCTAAATATAGTTTTGACAGTCCAGAAGAGTTAAAATTTTCAACTGATAACTTTTAAATAAAAAATGAATTTTTTAATCAAAAAATAGCAGTTAAAATTAAATATTGTCTTTATTTTAGATTTTGTACATATTAGAATAATTTTTTTTCCAAAATTAAAATAAAAAAAAATACAAAAACTAGGTGGATTGATGAGCATCAAAACTCATTAATTCCACGTAACTGCTTTACGACCAGATTTCTATATGAAAATACCTACTTTTTTGCCAGATATGAAAATATATAATAAGCACAAGTAAAAGTTTTCGTTCATATAAAGAAAAGTGGAATCTAAAATATGCTTCTAATAAGAAACCACTTTAATTTGTTGATAAAGACTTTAACGGATCATCTTCCTCTTTTTGCTATTTCTTCAATTTAGGGGACTAAAGTCTTCACAACCATCTTAACAACCATATTCTAGGGGACACAAATGTATTATTTTGTAATATATTCATTTGCATATTCCTAGAATTCTCATACGCTAATCTAATGGTTATTTCTGGTTTTTTGGTTAATACAATCTTTAACCCTTCAAATTTATCTTCATTTTGATTTAATTGGTCCATCAATGGATAAAATATTCTAGATTTTTATTATCTTATAGAGACCAATATTTTAAAGAGGATCAAATTTAATAGAACATAACTTAGGCCTTATTTGGTTCAACATATGGGAGGGTATGTGAGGTTAATTAAAATATGTGAGGTTAGGAGACGAGAAGTTATGAACTTTATTTGGTTTAAAGAGATGTGAGAGTAGGGAAGATATTTTAATAACTGTTGTTTGGTTCAGAAGGAAAGGTGATGTGAGCAAATTTTAAGTCGACAATCATACCCTTATAATTTTATTTATGCTTTTTTCTTTTGTTCATAATATTTTTATTAAAATAACCATTTTCTAGAATGTTTGAATAATAAAAATGCATTACTTCACTTGTATATAATAAAATAATTTTATATAATCTTTAAAAGACAATAATATTAATTTTAATATGTTATTTCATCTTTAATGATATTATTGTATCAAAAACATTTTATTGGTGAGGGTGGATTTTCCATGATCAACGTGAGCTTAACAGACATATTACGAATGTTATGCTTGAAGTCCATAATGTGACAAAAATGGCAACAAAATTCATTATTACAAGATGGTAACAAAATTTCACACATGATAAGATATAAACCATTCCATAATAGTATTCATTATCATAAATCATTCCATAATAGTATTCATCAGAAACCATCCACAACCAAACATATCCAAAATAATATACATCACATAATAATAATGTGATCACAAAAGCTATCATAGTTTTTAAAATAATATTCATAAAAAATCTACCATATCCATAAAAAGTCAATCATATCCACCATATGGTAGTTTGTTAACTAACTAGACTCAAAGTCCTTTGTAATTTCATTTCGTAAGTCTTCACGAGCCTTCATGGGACATTCAACAAATGTCTTAAGTTGATCAACATCACACATAAAGATTCCATACATCTTGGTGACATTTGATGAAGTGAAGCCACACTTTTTAATCATATTTCATACTTCTTCCCCTAATATTTGTGGTAGCTTTGTAGTAATTCTACAGCTTTTTGACGCCAATTCAACCATCTCAACATGATTAAATTGTTTTTTAAATCTAACTCCATCTAATAAATTAAGTCAAGATGCATCCAATTAATACTAAACAGTAATTATAAATAATAATATATTATAACTAATAGCCGATTCAAACTAATCAGTAACATAGAAAGGAATGAGATTGAAAGGAGATATTACAGAAAGTTTAAATCTGGCTGCAAAAGTTTAAACCTGATTGCATGATTACTTATATAGAAAGGAGATCACTAAAAAACACTCAAACAAATGGATGAATTTGCTATATTTAAAAAAAAAAAATCTTCTCAAGTCCATGGCAGGAAGCTTATATGCTTATATTTTTATCGGGTTCGTTTAGATAACTGTTGAGAAAAGTAGCTTTTATCCATAATGCATTTTAAAAAATGAATTTTGTTGCATTTTGAAAAGTCACATTATATTTGGATAAACATTAGAGAAGTGATTTTTAGTGAAAAATAACTTAAAAGGACATGAAACTCATTAAGTAATGCATATATATATATATATATTACTTTATATATTGTGATAAAATTAGGGAAAAATAAAATCATAACAAATAAAAAATTGAATCAAAGAAAAATATATATAAATGAAATATATATTTATAATATAAATATATATATTGATGATAGGATTGAGTGAAAATGATATTTTAATTTTTTTTTAAATTAATTTTTTTTTATCGGAGAGATTGTAACAACAACAACAACAATGTTTGAAAAGTGTTAATTAAAGAGGGGGCGGCTATACATTTGGTTAGGCTCAGCTTTAATGAACAAGAAGTAAAAAACATTGAGTGCCATTATTATTTTGCCTATCTCCAATCCTCAAAAAAAAAAAAAATGTAGCTGTATTATACCAGGAATCAGATCAACAGAAAAGGAATACTTGTAATCACAGGAAAGTAGCCAGCCAAAAGGTTTCTTCAGGCAAGAAGGGAGTGCTTGAGTTCTAATATAAATCACCATAGTAGACAAACAACTTTGAATGCTAACATAGCAGAAGAAAAATATGACACTTCAGGCAAAATGTTCAATGATCTTTACTGAAGAAAGAGAACAATTCATATTTGTAATTTAAAACCATAACACTTGATTTAAACCATAATTTCATAATTTTATGCAACTACGTATGTATTACATTTTTGGCCGACTTCATGCCTTCTCAATATTGTCAAACATTATCCCCTTGACCTCAGTTATTTGAGCCTTTAATTTCGATAGTTTGCTCATTTCTTCTGGATGGTTCAGGCAGCACTGCATGTACTCCTTTGGTCTTGGCCTATGTAACAGAATAAAAACACATTGAATCAGAACTTTAAATGAATTAAAACACCACCAAACTATGATGACGGTACCAAGTAACAGTAACTTAAAATCTGAAACAGTATAAAGGTTAAACAAACCCAAATTCTGTACTATTTGCTGCTATTTGAAGGCAGCTCTGCAAGCATTCAACAACAATGGTTCTGAAATTTCCTGAACATGAAGTGTGATCTGCCCATATGATAGTCTCTGCAATGAAGCTATAAACTAAACCCCTTTGAGTCATCTCAAAGAAACTCCAGGACCTTTTGTTCCCTCTCTTTATGCTTAAAACACACAATGACTTCACACACTCTTCCCCCCAATAAACATGCACACCTCTTTTCTCCTTCTGTTTGATCACTTCACCAAACCACAACGCCTCTTATGTCCCTCCCCTTTAAGGATTCAACCGTTGAACAACAAACCCAGAACCTATATAACTTAAAAAAAAAATTTACTTTCATGAAAAAAAAAAAATTTTTTTTTTGGGGGGGGGGGGTGCAGCAAGCCAACCTGATTCAACAGGCATTTCAAACAAGTTAAAGAGGTAATGGCTGCCACCACAACAAGCAAAAATGGGACGGGGAGCAGCACAACACCAACATTTATCTCGGGTGCCACAAGTGATGGCAGCCACGACAATAATCTCAAAATCCAGCAACCACAAAAT
>QFDD01000765.1:0-37326 GCA_006871305.1 Vachellia collinsii
TTCATATACATCATCAACCCACACAAAACACACACCAATACACTCCTTAGCATGCATGGAACAAAACCTTACCAATAGATTAATCTAAATCCCTCTCTTTCTCACTTTTCTCTCTCAAGAATCAGATTTTCCAGCTGCCATAATCCACAATGAAACATGAAAATACACCTAGAGGATTGAAGAGGAGAGGCTAGAGAGCAAGAATATAAAGAAATTTGCACCAAAACACAACTCACCTTGGATTTGTGGGACCTTGCCTTCTCTTCTTTGCTCTCTCCCTACACACCACTTGCTCCTTCCTTTTCTCTTGTGTTTGGCCGACTTTGTACTGCTGGATGAGGATAGAATTAATGCCTTAAAGGATAAGAAAGAGGAGGTGGCATGTGTATTAATCAAAGCGGGTCCCACTTGAACTGATAAAATAACTTTGTTCTGATATATTCTACCACTTGTTTATGATATTTTACCTCTCCTTTTTAACCTTGAAATATGGCTCTTACAAGTGGCAAAATATAGTCCTTTCATTCTCCTTTTCAAAACACTTAAATTTCCATAAAGTAGCTTTATGGCACCAGGAATACTTTTCGGTGAATTCCTGATCACTTGACTGATTTAGGGTTATTAAAAATTCCCTAAATTCATATGGTACTCCCATGATTTTTCTCTCCCCAAAATGCTCTCTGGAATATCTTCAATTAATTTTCAAAGAAAACCCAAGTTCTTGGTTTTTCAGCTCGTTTCTTCCCGATCAGGTAAACTGTTACTAGATTTCTTTTGGAAACAATTTTATAAAATACTAGAATTTCCAAGCTATTTTTCCTTACCCTGAAATCCAATGTTTGAGGCCTTTAGGTATTTTAAATAATTATATTTGACTAATTATTTTATTAAATAGCCAAATATTAAATAACTTTTAAAATTCCCGCAAAGGTTATTTTTGTCATTCTGATCTAAATTAGGCCCCAATCACTGATCGGTGAATTTTTCTCTATCTTTTGGTGCTCTAAAAATTTTTCTAATATTTTGGTCAACTTTGACCAAAATACCCTTGGACTTTCACTGATTTACCAAAATGCCCTTGAATTCCCTAAATGGCAATTTGGTCCCTTCATTTTCTTTTTCTATTGTTCTCTAGGCCTTGGTTCAGCTTACCATTACTTGTTTGGCCTTTATGTTAGTTACAAAAAGTACGGATATGAAAAAAATCTACTCAAATACAGCTGTCAGAAACTCAATGAAATACTGAACCAGAAAAATTTCCAGCTTTCTGTATGAATCTTTAAAAATACATAACTCAATCTAAAAAAAATTCAAAATGCAGTGATTTAAAGCTCTTTTGATCCTCTATACAGGAAAAATAATCCCAATCATCTATTCTTAAACCCTGCTGCATCAACTGGCGAAAATGCATTGTTTGTTTGGAAAAACGTATTTTTTTTTTCCATTTTTCTGAGCTGAACTTTGAAAATTTATAACTTACAATACAATCAACCAAATAATGTGTTCTAGGACTTATTTTAAAACTCAAGATGTGTACTAAAGGCTCATCAAATTTCATGGGCAGAGGAGTTCGTTTAACCTGTTTTAAACCCACTCAAATACAACTGCTCAGATTTCAATATCAAACTTTGTCTTCCCATACAGACTTTGTTTTGGCTTCCTCAAATTCCCAAATCCTTTAATATTTTCACATACACTAGGTTACACATGTGCACTTACCCACACACACAGGTATGTATACACAGATCCCAAATACCCAAGACTCCGCTTCTACTTGGTTAAAACAGAGATAGAAAAATGTGCAATGGGTATTATACTTGGCATTACAGGTTCAATATGTATATATCAACATAAGATCGTTGATTCTAACATCCGTTTGTACCATCAATCCTTAATATATGTGAACCCAAACTCTTTTTCCCAGAAATCGAAAATGGAAGGCATTGTTCTTTGGGTCCAACAGATAACCAAGCTTATAAATACATACTTATAATCCTATATTATACCTTCTATTCATCTACAAGAACTTTCTAACCGTCAAACTATCTTGAGGTAGCTGTACCTTAAATCTGGAATTTTCTCAATATCAAAAATCATCTTCCTCGGGCATAAAAATTAGAGGCAAATGAGCACTGTGTTGCTGGAACAGTGTGCTCGCACTTCAATAACAGAAAAAAATCACACATGTAAAGATCATTCAACTTGAAGAAGCACTAATTCCTCACATATATGGATGTAACCAATGAATCACTCTCAAAATTCCATTTTTCAGACACTACTCATAAACCCCAAAAGCAGCGATTGAGAGATCAGAGAGTGGAAAGGGGTTCAGGAGTCTCACCTGAACACAAATCCGTGCTTGCATATGTCAACTGGCTCTTTCTTCGACGATTTTCACAGCCACGCGATGACCAAGCTCTCTCGTTCTGTGCTGTCTCTGCTCTCGGTCTGGATGGATGGAATGAAGAAGAATAATGAGAAAAAGATGATCGTGGAAGGGTTTCAATTGGTAAGCCACATGTGTGTGGCATGAGTTATCTCCCCTTCTTTTGAGGGAAAATGACATTTAGATCCCGTATAAGAGATTTTATGATTAAACAGTCACACGAAATCGTGTATTTATTGTCAAGTTCCGCGGGACTTGATTGTAATAAATTCTACATATTCAATTACCCTTATGCCCTTAATGCTTTTCATTTTTTCTTCCCATTATACACTTATTTGTTGCCCAGACTTTACTGCCCACGATTGCCTTGTCTTTGCCTCTTTCTCTCTCCCCTTCAGTCATGTATGTCTGACCAACTCCAACCCATCCCTTCTGTCAGTGCATTCCAGCCTCGCAAAGTCTCATCACTGCATTCCAGGTGATCATCTCATGAGGTAGATAATGTTTGGGGGAGAATGAAGAAGTGCTAAAATGCAGCAACAATAGTAGCAGGAGGTGAAAAAATAAACATGTGTAAATGAAATTTGGTTTGAACCTTTGTTTGTTCACCCAACGTTGCTATGACAATATTGATAATAAAATAATAGAAGAAATAATAATAGGTCTTCTTAGCTTCTACATTATATGTGGAAATCTGCACCATACTATCCTCTTCTTTATTATTCTTTTGACTTGAAAGCTGGATGATTCTTGATTTTGGGGAAATATTGAGATTTAAATGTGAGTTTGATGTTTGAAGATGTTATAAGGGATGACTACTTTACTTTTAGGTGTAATACTTTTAGGTATAAATTAATTCTTTATTTCCAGGATATGAACGCTCTGTTTTTCGGTTATATCAGCTCTGTTTCTGCAATTCATGTGCATGGGAATGAAGATGAAGGTAAAAAAAGTTATGGGTACAATGTGTTGTATAAAATGGAAAATGTATTGTTAATAGTAGCAGTGATAGTTGTTAACTATTAAGGTAAACTTGTTAACAATAACTTCATGTATGGTGCGAAAATTTTATTGAATTTGTATGGTTAATGGTATTTATGAAGGGGTTTGAATTTTTGCATTTTTGATGGGTTTTTATTGTTATGTGTACATGTGGAAAGTGATCATGAAGGTCAAAGTAAAAGTTGTCTGGTTTTAAGTACTGATGTTTGAATCAAAATGTATTGTTAATAACAACACCGATAGTTGTTAATATTGGAGATAAACTTGTTAATAACAACTGTGTTGTGCAAGTAGAAATAAATGATGGCTAGCACCTCCGTAAAGAGCATACCTTGTTTCCTTCACATAGGTGGACGGTTTGTAACGAGTGTAACAGGCAATACAACCTATGTTGGGGGAATAGTAAGATCAAGAGTAAGGAAGGCACAACTTTTGAAGAGTTGAGAACAAATATCCTCAATTGTGGGAAAAGAGAGTAATCAATGTGTTATGAAGTTCACGCTACAATTTGATACAAGCACATTTGTGGACCTTGTAGATGATGAAGGAATAGAGCATTTAATTAATTTCAATTTGCGAAAGTTTGTATATAATCTGGTGTCAGTATATACAACTGAACTTGTTAATGTACTCACCAGCACTTGTTATATAAGTCACTTGTACTTGTTAGTACATTCACCTGAGCTTGTTAATGGATGTACTGATATTGTTCATACATGAATATATAATTCGGAATGGAGCTTTTGATTAATTAAAGCTTCTATATGGTTGATTTATATCGATTGGTATTGTTGATACTGCACCTCTTAGTAGCATAAAGATACTGAACTTATCAATGTACTGACACACGTTATTATTGATATGGTAAAGGCTAAAGCAGTTGCTAATGCATGCAGATTAGGTTGTCAATTAACTCAGATTACGTTGTTAATTCACTCAGATTGGGTTGTTAATTGACTCAGATGGAGTTGTTAATGCACTCAGATTGGGCTGTTAATTCACTCAGATTACGTTGTTAATTTACTCAGATTGGGTTGTTAATTCACTCAGATGGAGTTGTTAATACTCTGTACTGATCTTGTTAATCATTATGGTGAAATAGTCGTCGATGCACTTAGATGGGGTTATTAATCCATTCAGATAAACTTGTTAATTCACTCAGCTTGAGTTGTTAATACTCTATGCTGATCTTGTTAATCATTATGAAGTGGTTGTTGATGCACTTGGATGGGGTTGTTAATTCATTCAGATGGAGTTGTTAATGCACTCAGATTGAGTTGTTAATTCACTAAGATTACGTTGTTAATTCACTCAGATTGAGTTGTTAATTTACTCAGATTGAGTTGTTAATGCACTCAGATTGGGTTGTTAATTCACTCAGATTACGTTGTTAATTCACTCAAATTGGGTTATTAATTCACTCAAATGGAGTTGTTAATACTCTGTACTAATCTTGTTAATCATTATGGTGAAATGGTCGTCGATGCTCTTAGATGGGGTTGTTAATCTATTCAAATAAACTTGTTAATTCACTCAGCTTAAGTTGTTAATACTCTATGCTGATCTTGTTAATCATTATGAAGTGGTTGTTGATGCACTTAGATGGAATTGTTAATTCATTCAGATAAAGTTGTTAATGCACTCAAATGGAGTTGTCACTCTATGCTGATCTTGTTAATTATTATGGTGAAATGGTCGTCTATGTACTTAGATGGGGTTGTTAATATTCAAAGCAACTTGTTAATTTACTCAGCTTGAGTTGTTAATACTCTTACGAATTATTATGAACTGGTGGTTGATGCACTCAGATGGGATTATTAATGCAACACTGTTGGAGTTGTTACTATTCTATCATGGTCTTGTTAATATCGGATGGGATTGTTAATAAATGTTGATTTCAAAGCACATGTGGTTATTAGAAAACGCAGTTGAAGTTGTTAATGCTCATACTTGGACTTGTCAATATGGTCATATGGTTGTTAATACTCACTATTGATAATAAACCTGATGTTATTCGTGGGCTATTGCCAAATGGGGTTGTAAACACAAGCACATGGGGTTGTTAATACAAGCTCATGTGGTTGTTAATTAACTCACATGTACTTGTCAACATAATCACAATCTATATGCCAATATTTGTTAACTAAACCTGTATACTTAATGATATATATGGGTTCCCACTAAAGCAACACATTACACCAAGTCTGTATTCAAATACTAATAATTATATATGGTAACTACAAAAAATACCTAACGAATACTACCCTCTGGACATTGGAGATTACACAAAAAATGTAAATTACGCTCAAGTTTTATTTTCATCTTCCACCTTAACGACTTCGCTCCAGTAATGACATAACTTTCTCAGCATGTGTGTTTTGAGGGTGATTAACAAGCCACCACAACAAACCAACTTTGATTTCGATGAGATCATCCGCTGAATAGTGTGGCATGGTGTAACCTTCAGCATCTTGCTCAGTTCCATCCCACATTTGTAGCCACGTGAGAAGATACACACCACAGGAGTGACTGAAATTGTAATGGTATTGAAATTAGAAATGAAAGTATCTATCTTACAATCATCACATACAGAAAAGAAATTAATAAGTGCAACAAACTCACATGTCAGATTGTACATGGACATTATAAACTTAAAAAAAGATTAAGATCTATTTTTACTATGGAAGTTTAAATTGATTCATATTTTTCCTACAAGTTTTACTTCATAGCATATTTGCCAATACCATTCTGCTAATGCGACATACCCATGGGCTATTTTGCATCACCTCATTTTTTGTTCCCAAGTGAAATTTTCAAGATAGAAGTCCTATTTGCAGTATTTTCGAGATGTATTGGATTTAATACTTGTTGGAATATTTTTTTTTGTCAACAATACTTGTTGGAATATAAAACAGAGAATTAATGGTCAAAACATATATATTAATGAAACATGCAAATTTCAAAATGATCCCACAACATGATAATTCCCATAAAAGTGGCTTAATCGCTATTAACAGCCTTCATTGAAATGACAAGAAGACCTACATCAGTGATAACCACTAATTTTAGAATTAATGTTTCCCAAATGCTGTACAATAAAATCCCTCCTGGAGATAGAAACAATGCTAGTAACTACAAAAACTAAAAATAGGAGGGGAGGGCCAACGCACAACAGGGGGGACTATTTTGATGATATACCCCAGTGAACGAATGCAACATGCTGTAAATAATTTAGGAAATTACAGAACTTATTTCCCCATCAGCTAGTTCCCCAAGGTCACAATAAACGTCTCTCAAAATCTCTAAAAATCTCTCTCACCAAAACAAAAAAGAAAAAAAAAAGGCTGCACTACTTTTCCAAAGAGACTTGCATTTAAATTTCTTCTTTCACATTGCATATGATCTCATGTCACAATTGACTTGCCACAAAGCCTATTGAAATTGGAAAAACTAGAGTGAAAAAGATGTTTAAGAAGGTATAGAAAAGACAACAAGAAATTTCACAATGTAGATAGAGGCATAATTGGCTATATGCCACTGATTTTTTCCTTAATACAAAACTATCAGTCTGAATGACATAGGAAAACGAATTTCATGGAGTTAAATCTTAGTTGCCAATGTAATATTAGCTAAATCAGCATAAAAAGTCGGAGCTAGGAGTCTTTTTTTTTTTTTGCACTTCCAACATAAAAAAAATAATACAACTAGTCTAAGGGCAATCAATTTGTTTCTATGCAATTCGCATCCCAAACTAGACTATTAAATCAGTTAATCTAATTTAATTATCTAAATCAAACCACATCATTTGTTAAATCAGACAATCAGTAACATCCCAAATTTTGGGTAATGTATTATGAAATGTAATTGAAGCTTTGGGAAGCCAATTACAAAATTTTTGGACTAGGATGAATAAATTTGTGTCAAAAGTATTTTAAAGAGATTTAAGAAGAATAAATAAATTTACCCAAAATTTATCGAAGTAGTTATTATACTTATTGAGTATTAAATTTGGGTGAAAAGATATTTGTTGGAGTATTTTAATGCAATTTTGGATGATGGAAAAAGAAATATATATATATCACATGCCACACACGTGGCTTAATAAATATAACCCACAATCAGATTTTTTTTTCACATTCTTCTTCTTCATTTCATCCATCCAGCCCAGAACAAAGAAACAGAACGCAGAGCAAGAGACAACGATGTGAGACTGCAAGAGAGTGGGAGATGTTGGAGTTCTTGTCGGAGCTCGCGCGTAGCCAAGAAGCTTGACCCGGTGAGCTCTGCTTCTTTGTCTCCGTATCTGATTCTGTTTTGGGGTTGGTTTTTGAGCTTATAAATAGTTGAGAAATCGGTAAACGGAGGAATATCATTGGTTTGCTTAATGAATGTTCAAACCCGTGTTTACCTAGGCTGGATAATGCTTTACATGTGATAAATTTGTTGATTGTATGAGTTTGAGAAATGGGTCTAGCTTCACCATGTTGGATGTAACATCCCAAATTTTGGGTAATGTATTATGAAATTTAATTGAAGCTTTGGAAAGCCAATTATAAAATTTTTGGATTAGGATGAATAAATTTTTGGGTCAAAAGTATTTTAAAGAGATTTAAAAAGAATAAATAAATTTACCCAAAATTTATCAAAGTAATTATTATACTTATTAAGTATTAAATTTGGGTGAAAAGATATTTGTTGGAGTATTTTAATGCAATTTTGGATGATGGAAAAAGAAATATATATATATATATATATATCACATGCCACACACGTGGCTTAATAAATATAACCCACCATCAGAATTTTTTCACATTCTTCTTTTTCATTTCATCCATCCAACCGAGAACAGAGAAACTGAACGCAGAGCAAGAGACAACGATGTGAGACTGCAAGAGAGTGGGAGATGTTGGAGTTCTTGTCGGAGCTCGCGCGTAGCCAAGAAGCTTGACCCGGTGAGCTCTGCTTCTGCGTCTCCGTTTCTGATTCTGTTTTGGGGTTGGTTTTTGAGCTTATAAATAGTTGAGAAATCGGTAAACGGAGGAATATCATTGGTTTGCTTAATGAATGTTTAAACCCGTGTTTACCTAGGCTGGATAATGCTTTACATGTGATAAATTTGTTGATTGTATGAATTTGAGAAATGGGTCTAGCTTCACCATGTCGGATTCTCTGTCCTTCAAGGAAGTTGATCTCTAAGCTAAGATTTCATGAGTTAGTAGAAGGATAGTTGAATCTTGTGTGGTTATAAGCTACTGAAAGTCGAAATCAAGTGATGTATGTAAGATATTCTATGGTCTCTTTGGCTTTGAGTTTCGGACTGTTGCTTGTATGCACAGTGACCTTCCCGTTTCCTTCCATTTTCTGGTTTAAAAGGCAAGGCTCCTTGGATTTAAGCTAAATATATATATCTGTGTGTGTGTCCGTGTATGCATATGTACATATATAAATAAGAGTGGGTTTATGAATAAGTTATATATATATGGAGGCGTTGGAAGTTAAGTTGAGCACAAGCTTGTGTTATAGGGAGATTTCAAATGCTGGTTCGACTTCTCTGCGTGTGTATAAAAGCATTCTAAGGATGGAATAGAGATTATGAGCAAAGATATCTATATGTACCAGTGAAGTTTGGAACGATCAAAAAGGGTTATGGTTTAATTCTTGTGGGGTGAATGATATATATATATATATATATATACTCTGTGAATTGGGATTTGGTATTAAAGGGAACTTGTCAAGCTTGCTGGAATTTGAGTATGAAGAGGAATTCTTGAGACAAATTTTACAAAACTCTTATAAGTCACTGATTTTATGTGAACTAAAACTAAGAAAAACGGCCTCCTCTGCCCATGGAATTTGGTGATCTTTTAGCAGACATATTCAGCTTTAAAATAAGTCCTAGAACACATTATTTGGATGAGTGGATTGTAAGTTATAAAATTTTAAAGTTCAGCTCAGAAAACTGGAAAAAAATACATTTTTCTAAACAAACAATGCATTTCTGCTGGTTTGATGAAGCAAGGTTTAATAATAGATGATTGGGCTTATTTTTTCGTTATAGAGGATGAAAAGATCTTTAAGTAGAGCTTGGAATCACTGCATTTGAAATTTTGTGGATTGAGTTATGAATTTTTAAAGATGCATGCAGAAAGCTGGAAAAATTTCTGATTCAGCATTTGGTTGATTTTATGGACTGTTGTATTTAGGTGTACATTTAACAGGACTAATGGCCTTCGTTAATAATGAAATTTGGCAAGCAAATAGTACTCATGACAAGCTTTAAAATGAGTACTATAATGCATTATTTGGACAAGTATATTGTAAATTATGAACCGATGAAGTTTGGTTTTTAAATTTGAAATATTAGAGAAATTCCTTACCAAGCAACAATTATTGAGCAATGATTTAAGAGTATGTATTGGCCATAATTAATAAATGACAATTTTCCTTGAAAGAGAATAATGAGAGCTTCAAATAGAAGCTTGAATCATTGCAATTGTAGAATTGTATTCAAGAAGTAAAGCAATCAATTATTGATGTTATTTTGAAGTCATGTTTTGGTGACTTGATTGACTCAAAAAGTGAGCTTATCATTGGTTATATCTTTGCAAAGTCTAGGTGTTTTTCAATGATGAAAAGCCCTACGCTACATAACTGAGAAAGATTTAAATTAATTATTGTCCCTTTTTTTTTTGGTTAAATTGGACAAATGGTTAAGAAAATAATGAAAAGGGGTAGAAATGGGGTTTGGAAAGAAAAATGAGCTTAATGAAGCTCGATGAGCGTATAATTAACGAAATATTATACATGAATGTTTTTAGGATTTGATATCTGCTTGAGCACCCCAAGGAAGGCTGGAGAATGGATTTGCCAGAGAAGGTAACGGCAAACGAAGGGAGACATGTAGAAATCCTTTTTATTCTATTATCATATATTTAATTCTGCATGCTTGTTTGTGTCATATGTGTTATGCGTGCTGAGATACGTGGATCGATTCTGTGATGGAACGACCGTATGCTCTTAACAGAGTGGTACTCGTGAAATAGAGTACGGATATTGCTTTGCAGAATAGCCGGTTCTGAGAAGGAACGGTTATTCGGATGCTCAGTGATTGAGTGGTACCCAGGTAAGGGTATGATTGAATTGCGTGTTATGCAATTTGTCATTGTCCATGGCCATGTGATGTGCAAAGCTGTTGAGGGAGATCCTCATAATGTGATTTATTGCGTATAAATGTCGTATGACCATGTGGCTTGTTTTTACATGATTGTGAATTTTATATATGATTATTTGATAAGTTGTGGTTTCTACTGAGATTTTCGAATCTCACCCTCCATTTCAAACAAAATACAGCTAAAGCGGGTAGCTCAAGAGACACGGAATTCGTGACAAAAGAGGCATAGAAGGTGAGAATGTAGAAGATTGAAGAACACCTCTTTACATAGAATTTTGTATTTAAATAAGTAGTTATGAATTTATTTTAAGATAAACATAGATGGCTTAAATGCTCATGTGTTGATAATTGTACAAATTATGTACATAATAATAATATGAGTCAGAAGGAAGTTGCGCAGCGGAAGCGTGATGGGCCCATAACCCACAGGTCCCAGGATTGAAACCTGGCCCTTTGGATTTCAAGTAGGAATAACAGTTTTATATAAAAGTTGTTTAAAAAGTTTAAAATTTTTCAGAAAATCCCATAGGGTGTGATACAATCAACTGAACCCATCAATCAAACCAATGCTTGAAATATGTAAGAAAAGAATACCAGATGCCCAAGAAGAACTGTAGGTATAACAAATGTCAGAAGTTTAGCTTCCAGCTTGCCGTAGCACAGTCCTTTTCAGAGAAAACAATATCATTTTCAGGGAAATTGTCAACAATGCTGCTTAGATGTCTTCTATTCACTCCTTTGCATTCTTGATAATGATAATTAATCAAACAAGGATTATTTGGTATGACTAGAGAGAAATAAAAGCTTGTGTTTTTTCTCGTATAAGAGATTCTTGTTCTTTTTCTAGTTAGAAATGCAATCCTCACTTTACGGTTTCGACAGCTGATGTGGTGGTGAACACGCCGTTGAGCACAGCTTCTCCGGTGAATCACATGAGGAGAAGGGGGCTGAGAGAGATACAGTGAATGTCGCTACAGAGGAAGCAAAACGAGGGGACTGAGAGAGACTTTTTCACCGCCACAAGAAGGAAAAGGAAAAGTAGTTATCAAGTAAGTTTATAATGAGAAGAAAACAAATTAAAAACATTAAGGGTAGAAGGGTAATTGAACCTATAGAATTTATTACAATGAAGTCCCACGGGACTTGACGATAAATACGCAATTTCATGGAACTGTTTAATCATAAAATCCCTTACACGGGACTTGAGTGTCATTTTCCCTTTTTTTAACCCTTTGTATAATCCAAAATGCCATAAAATATGCTAATGAGTAACTTCTTCCCAAAATTTAACCCTTAATATGTAGAATAATCATTCGGATAAATTTTGGACAATTTTACTTATTTTTTCTTAAAATACTTTTGACCCAAAATTTATTTATATTTACCCAAAATTTTGTAATTGACTTCCCAAAACTTCAATTACATTTTATAATATATTAATCAAAATTTGGGATGTTACAGTTTTGCTCCTACATCACTATTCATTTATGTGAATATATAATTTTACCTTTTATTTATTATATGTTGATTTTAATCTCATGTCTTATGGTGAATATTAAAAAATGATAAAGTTGGAATATTGTTGAATTTGAAACTAAAGTTACTTTGGTTAAAAGATTTTCTTAGTATGTGTAAAACATGTTGAAGTGACTTATAAATATGATTGAAACTTTTTAGTTTTTATTTTTTATTTGTTTGTTTGTTTGGCCAGCATGGATGGGACAATGGACCTATTTGTGATAGTGTTGGGAAAGTATGTTCACCCAAGTTGAGACAAAATTCATTTCACACATTTACCTCGTAGATTGTAAATTATGTTGAAAAATAGTTTCTACCACTAATTCAAATAGGGATAATCTCATTTTTAGAAACGTGCACTGGCCATATTCAGAATATCACAATATAAGGATAAATTGGTAAAAGAAAAAAAAATCCTTCCCCTTGGCAAAAGAAGAAAAAAACTAATTTTAAGGGGAGGGAAGGAAAGGGGATATGCCCCCACAAAATAATCGAATAGTGACGGATTGCCTTGGACGGCACTGATAATAAAGCTTGTTTGTATGGATTAGCTTTTTATAAATGATTTTACCCAATTTGAGATAAGTATGTGAGATAAATTTTA
This sequence comes from Vachellia collinsii, assembly GCA_006871305.1. Classification (NCBI taxonomy): domain Eukaryota; kingdom Viridiplantae; phylum Streptophyta; class Magnoliopsida; order Fabales; family Fabaceae; genus Vachellia; species Vachellia collinsii. The sequence continues at coordinate 12,682 of QFDD01000765.1, forward strand.
CCTCTATTTATGTGAAAGTACTTTTAGAATTGGTTTAATCAGAACTTGTAAGCACATGAATTTTTACAATAACTTAAATTACAAATTTACTACAAATTAGCTATCACTTTATGTCCTTTATATAAAAGATAATTGATTTTTATTGGAGAGATTAAAAAAGCTAAATACATTACTTAAAGTATATATATTTTTCATTTTTTCAAATTAATTTGCATGATTTATAAACTAATTTATAATATAATTATATAAATAAATACTTTTAAGCAAGAAAAAAACCAGAGCGGACCAGCCGATCCGACTGGTGAACCGATCCATGGTCCGGTCTGGTTCAATGCTAGACCAGGGACCGGGTTGACCGGGTCACATATTTTTTTTTCAATTTTTTTAAATATGCTTCCTTTGCTTTTGTTTTTTTTTAAATTATGTTAATGTCCCACGCAAAAAAAATTAATATTAGAAAGGTTTTAAAAGGTTTTTATTAACAAGTGAATAAGTTATTAGTAGCAACTTTTGAAACCTTTTTTATATTAATTTTCTTGTGTAGACCCTTAATGCAATTTCTCTTTCTTTTTTTTTATTAATATTTAGTGATAAAAGGAAGAATTAGATGGTGTTTCTTCCTTTCCTTTTTTTACTACAAACATGGTTTTTTTATTATTGATTCTTAACGTTTTATAGTTGATAAATGAATTTTAATCATGTTTTTTATTATGAATGATTATTAATTACAATGACTAAAAGATTTTAACTGATAAAGATGAATATTTTGAAATTAAACATTATTAAAAATATTATATTTTAATATTATCAATTAAATGTCAATATTTTAATATGGCCGGTGTAACTCCGGTTTGACCCCGATTTGACCCATTAACCCTTGATTCACTGTCTCGACCGGTTCAATGCCTGGTCCGGTTTTTTGAATCTCGCTTTTAAGTAATGTATTCAACTTTCTTAATCTCCCCAGTAACATTATATGCATTAGTACATAAATTTTTTCTCCTACAATAACTTTGCAAAAACATTTTGGTTTTTATTCAAGCAATATTGTCCAACAATCAAACGAGCTTGGCATTCTCGCGCGGGCACCCTCAAACGAACAAAAACAAATATTAAAAATATTTTTTACCTATCTAAGGATTTTTTAAAAAATATAAAATTGATGCCATCTCCTTCATTTTTATTTATATACCTATCTAATTACTGGTCGTCCAACCACAACGAGACTTGTCAGCTGGACTTGATTTTACCTATCCCATGTGATGTATGGGATATTAATCCTCTATTTGGTTTGAAGGGATTCGAATGAACAACCCGGGGTGGTTCAAGTATTTTTTTTTTTTCCAATTTACATGTCATAAAATCGTTGAGAATATTTCTGAAATGCGCAAACTTTGAAACATACGATCACCAAAAAGTGAAGAAAATATCACTATTTTGAGGAGTTGGTATCAACTTCATTTAAGTAACCGGAAGATAAGAAAGAAGAGAAAAGGCAAGAGAACCAGAAACACACGCTGGCCATATATTCGGAATATGACAAAAAGAGTGAGAATAAAATGGTCAGAAAAAATGGGGAAAAAGGGACCTTGGATGGGAGCAAAATAAGAAGAAAGGAGGGGAGGCGGCATCTACCCTTTCCCTTCCTACCCTTCAAATCCCTCGTCCCAAAAAATTATTGAACGGATTATATGCATTATTGCATAAAATTATTCTCACAGTAATAATTTCAAACAAAAAATTTTGGTCTTTATTCAAGCAATATTTCCGGCAATTAAGTCAGATTAGCATTGTTGTACACACCCACAAATGAATAAAAATAAACTAAAAAGTATAATAGAAGAAAAATCTCAACAAGTTTTTTTTTTCCGTTCCAGAACAAAAGGGAAAAACACAGAGGACTATTATTATATAAGATCAAAACACCACCAACGCCATCACACTTCTAAATAAATCTTTGGTTCATCTTTGCATGCCATTTTCAGCCATTAGCGTTGAAAAATCACGCTCACGTAAATAGAGAAAAAAAATTTCTCATATGCTCACCTTGTAAATAGTAAATTATGTTAGAAATACAGTCTCCATCACTAATTTGAACAGGCACTTCTTCTCTATTGTTATAGGGTACAATGCTTCGCTTCGCTTTGTAGATCTCGTGGAGATGCTCAGCCACGCTAGGCAACATAAAAGACACACATTCATAATCACCATAAGTACATCAAATTTGAATAAATTGTTCATGTATCAACTTTTAAGTTAGAGGGATCCTTTCTCACTTTTATGCCTTGTATGGATGAGTGAAAAAAATAGCAGGAGAAAAGAAAAACGGCAAAATTGTGTGTGTGGGGGAAAAATTTTCTTTTCCTACACACAATTTCTTCCCATCTTCTGCCTAATTTTCTTTTTAGGGTTTGTTTATATGTGTGTGTGTGTATTTCCCTGCCTCATTCCTATAATACAATAAGTTTGAAAAATAGAATTATGGCTGTAATTTTTTACAGTTTTTTAATTTATCATAATTAAACTAATTTTATTATCTAAGTTAAGAGTGAAATACCAAAGAATTGTTTTTAGTTGATAAATCATAAACATTTCATTAAATTTCATAAAGATAGATTCTTGTATTAAAAATTAGTACGAAAATAAGTTTTTATAAATAGAATTTGAAAAAAAAAATTATGAGAGACAGATACATACTTTTTGAGGGCATCCTTATATGTACGGTCATTGTCGGGGTCGTTTTCGAGCTGGAAGGATTTTAAGTTCATCCTCTTAACTTTTCCCTCTAATACTTTGTCTTTTGCCAACTGTTCCAGTTTCCTGATGTTGTCGTCAGTGGCGCAATCCATTTTATCCGTATTTTTATCCAATTCATCAGTCTGCGTCACAGCTCAAATATTATACATGTAAGCAACATTAAAATAAGAATAATTTAATAGAGTATCTCTAACTGAGAATTGGGGATATATTCCCATTAATAAATTAATTATAAAATGAAATTTTATAAATTATGCAACTAAACTTTCATGTTATGCAATTGAACTTTCACATTATATGTAACTGAGTTTTCATATTATACAACTGATATTCCCAATATACAATTGAGCTTCTATAAAGGTACAATTGCTAATTAATTTGCTAATAGAGGTTTTAAAACCCCCCCCCCCCCAAAATTCTCCTTATCTCTAACAGGATTTATGACAAATTACATAGCATACTGTTTCTAACTCGTAGGTGCTTAATAGGTGGAAATCCAATAAAATTGCAGGGAAATTAGGAATTCTAACTTATTCAAACGTATTAATAAAAAAAAAAAATTTATAAAACAAAACATCAACATCAAAATTAATAGCACAAGCTAATCCTGGTAGAAGACAACAGATATTGGTAATCCATTCTCAAAAGGTGATCAACACATGGTGGGGGCTCCTTGAACACTAGAAATTAAATCTCTACCAAATCAAATGAGGGGTCGCTCGTAAAATGAAAACAGTTAAAAAATATTAAATTTGTAGTAAATTCAAGTGATTTCTATATTATTCTTATTAAATACACTAAATTTTAACATCATATTAATTTTATTCTTTTTCTACATTTATTAAATATGAGCATATATAAAAAAATATTTAATATTTATTGAAAGTATTTGAAACTATTAGATAAAAAACATTTAAAAAAGCCTTCTATAATAGGGCTGGAGGGAGTACATTTTCAAGTTTACCCTTTTTAAAATTTTCTTTTTCCCTACATTTACAAATCACTCCCGCCTCCCTTCTCTTTCCGTCTTTTCAGTGACAATTAAAAGAAGGTGAAATTAGAAAACAATGATTAATAACCTCTTAAGTGGAATTATATTTAGGATGAAAAAATTCCTTCATAAAGTAGACTTGTGAGAAGGATCGGAATAATAATGTGTACCTGAATTCTTATATAATTTTTGGGGCCAAGTTCTACGAAAACAGAGGCAAGGTGATAATCAACCATGTCTTGACAGCCATAAAGAGGGAATTCAATGAGAGGACCAGATGCCCATGCAAGAATCCCCCATTTTTGTGCAACTCTTGCATCAAAATCTGCATTTAGCTTTGGAAATCCAATTACTCCTAAAGCCCAGTCAATCATCCTCCAGAACCAATTCCGTTTAGTTCCTGCATCTGCATTTGGCTTCCGAATTCCAGTTCCTAGTGATACCAAATATATTTTTGAATACTCATTTGGCTTCACGCTTGGTACTGATGTTTTGAATGTTACACTTACTTCCGATATTTCTTTCATCCCACTTTCTTCTTTGACCTTGCTTGTAAGAGGCCGAATCTGCAACTATGTGTGTTGTTTCATATGTGATCAGGCGTCATATATGAGCAAAAATAGAAGACAAAAGGAAGGTAATATTACTTTTGATCTTTAATATAATTAAGAGCTAGTTCATTATTTGATTTAGTTATAAATATAAATAACTTAATTCACACTATCTCCAAAAATGATAATGTTTTTCTCAAATATCCTGTTGATTGCACTTACTAAAAGGTTTCCATTTAAGGGTAGTCATAAAGGAGTATTTTTGAAAAATCAAACCACCAAAAGGCTTTTCAGTGCACAAGTTTTCTACTAGGTGGGTACGCAATCTTATTTCTGCAAATAGATAAATTGTTTCTAGGATTTGAACCCGTAATCTTCAAATCCAAGGTAACACATATTTAGTATAAACAGTTAAATTAATTAATTCTTTTAATATATTAAAATTAGACATTTAACCCTTATATTAAGTACCGATAACTATTATAAATTTTAAAGAGGAGCAACAAAAACTTTTGGTACTGTAATTGATCTTGTGTGACCTTAGGATTGACGAGGGTCTCGTGTTGCCGTTCCGGTGCTGGCGGCCGATCTTGTGTGACCTCGCTGCTGCCGCCAATCTCGTGCTGCCGCTTTGGTGTTGGTGGCCAATCTCGTGTGACCTCACCAGTGCGCCGCCACCATTTTACAGTGAAAGTCTGTAAGAACGTAAGTCGATTCATAATCTATCATCATAGGTTGTTGGAGGGATTAAAGTATAGTAGTTGCTCCTTGGACTCTATAAATAGAGAGCTTACTGTGTAATTTTCTCATCTAATCTTATTTATAAGTCACTTCCAATATTTTCACACAGACCAAGAAAAATATTAAACATTATTAACTCTGCGTTAAAATTTAACAACTTTCATACTTTGTTCTTATTTAATATCCACTATAACACATGCAAACAAAATCAATACATAAATTAAGAGTGAAATTGATCATTCGCTTGAAAAATTTAACGAGTTAACTTATAAATAGCACCAAATAAAATATTCTTTTTCTACCCTATAAATAGGATTAGAGGAGTAACATTCAGGGGTGTGAAGGAGAGTCAAATCCTCACATAAAAAGAGGAGGGTTAACATAGGTGGACCTTACAAGTCACACCAAGGGCTCTTGAGGTTTAGTCACTACTTAAGAAGGAAGAGTTCATTGTATAAAATGGTAATGCTTGTTAATGAGATTAGCTCATTTTCATCAATTCCTCCGTTCCTTGAATTTGTGAATGGGTTTGTCCCCAAATATAAGTTTCATTGTAAGTTTGTCTAAATATTTATTTCTTTCTTTGTTTTTTTTTTTCAATTTTACCTTTTCTCATGCATTCTCTTTCATCTTTGTTTGCATTTATTCTCTCTCATAACCTCACCTATCCACTTTATAGATAAGGGCAAATATCTTTTACGTATTTATTGCTTTTTACCTATGTTTTTTATCAAATCATATTAGTTATTTGAAGCCTATGATAAGGGATGAAGAGAGTTTTGTTTAACAAGCTAACACATGCAAACACAGAAAAGTGGGTTAATGTGTAATTTTAGCAACAAAGTTTTTTTTAGTAGTGCAATCAAGTTTGATAGGTGCAAAAGTAAATATAAACTTTTAAAAATTGTACAATTTTAACAACTCTTTTACAATTCTTACAAAGAGTTACTAAAATTGTACCATTTTTAAATGATTGTATCCACTTATACACCTTTCAAAAATTAATTGCACCAAATGCTCTTGACAAAAAACTTTATCATTAAAATTATACGTTAACCCAATAACAAGCAGTATACATTTTAAAGGGGAGTCATACAAACTTTTGGTACTAATATTTATTTTTGTGTGACCTTGTGAACGATGTGGATCTGATGCTCCCGCTGTGGCGAAGATGGCCAATCTTGTATGATCTCACTTATGCTGCCAATCCCGTATGGTTGGGTGACCTCATCATGCAGCCGATTTTGTGTGACCTCACATATAGCTATCAAAGCCTGTAAATAGGTGAGTGGATTCATCATTAGTCGTCTCAGGCAAAAATAGCGTAGGAAAAACAATAACTACTTCGTCATGTCCATATTATAAAGGGTTCTAACTAATTTACACAAACCAAAAAATAGTAGTTAAATCATTTAATTTATCTAAAATTCATAGAATCTTCGTATTTTATCCTTTTTCTTATTTATTATATACCATCATCCCCGCCCCACCAATTACATTTAAAACAAGAATAAAAGTGAAAAATGAACATTAATTATCCTATTTACCTCTTATATTATGCACTGGACCATGCTATCTTTCTAAGAAACCTCTTATAATATGGGGTAGGAAGTAGTGGGATAAATTTTGAAGGGGAGCCACGAAAGTTATATAACCTTCAAATGAAAATGAATTTTGGATATGTGAATTTCAAGTTTGGGTCGGGAGGTGAAGTGAAACTTTCTTCCCCTTTAATTTATGATTCTTTCCAAGCCCTAGGATTCGTTTGATTAAAAAAATTGATTGTAATGAAAAGAAATGAAATAAAATAAAAATAATTTCCATACAGATGTTTGGTATATGCTAGAATAGAAAAGTGTTTGAGAGAAAATTTATATTTGGTAGGATTAACCTCATGGCAAGATAGGTCAAAAAAATATATGAATGACGATATTGCCATTTATAAAAAAAAATAGAAGCATTCTATTAAAAATATAGTGTTAAAAGGATGACGATATTTTTCTCTTAATAGGTGCTCATCACCGGCACATGAAGAGTAACTATAGTTATGTGATATTTAAATAAATATCCTCTTAACTATGAGGTGGCCCAACACTAGTATTTGGTCAAATCCACTAACTCTTTAAATTATTTCACACGTTTAACCAGATATATGATGAGTAACTTATGGACACATGAGATTTAAATAAATTCCTTCTTAATTATGAGGTGCCCATCACCTACCTCTAGTCAAATCTACTTACCCTCTAAATAATTTTCATGTTTAACCAGATGCACATGATAAGTAATTTATGATTACATGGGATTCACATAAATTTCCTCTTAGCTATGACATATCCATCGTTTGCATCTAGTCAAAGTTTGAAAAATAATACTCTTTTGCTCTTGTTTTCCAACCAAACTGAAAAAGTGTGTTGGTAATGTGTTTGATATCAATTCTCTTACCTTCTCTTTTTCACGGTTTGTGAAAAAGTGTGTTGGTAAAGTTTATCCGTTTGTCCCGTTATTCCACCTATCTACAATGCAAGGATGATGATAGGTGGTCTGCAGATAGGCTGATACGGGGACTCAGGCAAGAAATGAGAGAGAAGCTAGCTACTAAGCGATTTACTGATTTTAACAAGGCTGTTGATACTTGTCGTACTGTTGAAACAAACATGCGTAATTATAGTATTGGCAGGAATCACAACAATCGCTATAGTACCAACCGCGCCAGTTCCTCTACAAAAAGGAAGACCTTTCGACCACAGGTGCAAAGGGACAAAACCTTGTTGCTTTTAACTCCTCTCGCAGCCCACAATGTGACGTCCCGAAGTATTGTCCCTGATTATCATACAACTACTATTTGAGATGCTGCTTTGAGACACTCGAGGCGCCTTTAGGATGTTTAGACATCTATTTAGGATGTTTCAGAATAATGAGATTGCCATCTCAGGAACACACCATGAACCAGAAGACTTGCATATGTGGATTACTAAGTTTCGTAAACATCGCCCTCCTACCTTTGAGGGGAAATTCAATGTGCAAAAAGCAGAAGACTGGATAATTCAAGGGGAAGACTGGATATGATGTCAAGTCCCACATCGGTTGGGGAGGTGAACGAAGCACGCCTTATAAGGGTGCGGATACCTTCCCCTTGTAGACGCGTTTTCTGGCGATGGGAAGATGGTCAGAGAAACAAAACCCTGCTCTGCTCGCAGCAGAGACAATATCTCCGAGGGAGGTCGCTGGGCTGTCACATTGTGGTATCAGAGCCAGTCCTCCGGTCGGTGTGTCAGCGAGGACGCTGAGCCTCTATGGGGGGGTGGATGTCAAGTCCCACATCGGTTGGGGAGGTGAACGAAGCACGCCTTATAAGGGTGCGGATACCTTCCCCTTGTAAACGCGTTTTCTGGCGATGGGAAGATGGCCAGAGAAACAAAACCTTGCTCTGCTCGCAACAGGGACAATATCTCCGAGAGAGGTCGCTAGGCTGTTACAGTAAACGCGTCTTCAGAGTGGCACAGCGGAAACCATACACCCTTTCAGATATTGTCCCCTTCATCGCCCCTCTGGGCCCTTCGGGGTTTTGTTCCCATGAAATCATCTTCCAACGCCTCATGGAACGCGTCTCGTGGACACGCCTAAACGCGTCCTCAGAGTGGCACATACAATCATGTAGAATTAAATACATAAAAATAAGATAATACGGGATTGGCAGCATAAGTGAGATCATACAAGATTGGCCATCATCGCCACAGCGGGAGCATCATATCCACATCGTTCACAAGGTCACACAAAAATAAATATTAGTACCAAAAGTTTGTATGACTCCCCTTTAAAATGTATACTGCTTGTTATTGGGTTAACGTATAATTTTAATGATAAAATTTCGGTCGGTGTGTCAGCGAGGACGCTGAACCCCTATGGGGGGTGGATGTCAAGTCCCACATCGGTTGGGGAGGTGAATGAAGCACGCCTTATAAGGGTGCGGATACCTTCCCCTTGTAGACGCGTTTTCTGGCGATGGGAAGATGGCCAGAGAAACAAAACCCTACTCTGCTCGCAACAGGGACAATATCTTTGAGGGAGGTCGCTGGGCTGTTACAGTTGGTATCAGAACCGAGGACGACTCTGTTCCGATGGAGGGAGGAAGTCCCACATCGGGCAGACTCGTTCAGAGTGAGGGCCATATATGTAAAGAGGACAGAGGTTCTAATGTCTCGAGGCGCCTTTTGGTAATGGGAAGATGACCAAAGGGACAAAACCCTGTGCGCAGAGAGGCGCGGCTAAATCAGGGACAATACTTCGGGACGTCACATTGTGGTATCAGAGTCGAGGACGGCTCTGTTCTGATGGAGGGAGGAAGTCCCACATCGGGCAGACTCGTTCAGAGTGAGGGCCATATATGTAAAGAGGGAAGAGGTCCTGATGTCTCGAGGCGCCTTTTGGTGATGGGAAGATGACCAAAGGGACAAAACCCTGTGCGCAGAGAGGCGCGGCTAAATCAGGGACAATACTTCGGGATGTCACATTGTGGTATCAGAGCAGAGGACGGCTCTGTTCCGATGGAGGGAGGAAGTCCCACATCGAGCAGACTCGTTCAGAGTGAGGGCCATATATGTAAAGAGGGCAGAGGTCTTGATGTCTCGAGGCGCCTTTTGGTGATGGGAAGATGACCAAAGGGACAAAACCCTGTGCGCAGAGAGGCGCGGCTAAATCAGGGACAATACTTCAGGACGTCACACGGTTCATCATTGTAACATCCCAAAATTTGACTTATGATATAAACTGTAAATCATGCTTTGGGAAGCCAATTACAAAATTTTGGATAAGTATGAAAAAAATTTTGGGTCAAAAATTGTTTTAGAAAATAATTTTATTTTTAAGGAAATTTGAGAAAAAAATAAGTATAATGTCCAGAACTTTATTAGAAGAATTATTATATATATTGAGGGTCAAATTCAAGAAAGAGTTACTTATTGGAGTATCTTATAGCATTTTGTGCTTATTAGAAAAGGAAAGGAAAAGACAAAAAGAGAAGAAAAGTAAAAAAAAAATGATGAAGAAGAAGAAGTGTCGGTAAAAAGGTGAAAAGGAAAAAAAAAAGATAAGGATGAATAGTGAATAGTGAAAATAAATAAAATAATATATTATATTATATTATAATATAATAATTAAAATGGGGGAGAAGGAGATACGGAAAGGAAAGAAGAAGGATAAATCAAAAAAAAAAAACAAAGAGACAAGATGACGGTAAGTGAAGAAAAGAAGGAAAAGAAGTAAAAATGAGAAGACAAGGAGGAAGAAGAGTCAAAAAGGAAGAAGGAAAATGAGGAACAAGGAGAAGAAAATGTCCAAAGAAGAAAAGAAAGAAGGAAAGAAAGAGTGAAGGAGCGAAAGAGGTGTGGTAGGGGAGGTTTATAAATACCTCAACTCCCTCCTTTCTCTCGCCATTTGCATCCGCAGTGGAGAGGGAGGAGGTGCGCCTCTAAGTAAATTCTGTTGAGACAATTAAGGTAACTAAAATCCTTTCTTTTCAACAAACTTTTTTCATAAAAGTTGTTCTATATATTTTTATCTTCTTAATGGTAGTAATTTTAGTCTGATCAGAGAAAATTTTTAAAATTAGTATTTTGAGAAGTTTTGAGTTTTGATAATATAAGATCACATTTATGTAAAGGAATTTTAATAGATAGTTTTAAACGGTTTGGAAGTTCGTCACTGCAAATGTTAGTTTATTCCTATGAGCTATACAGGTACATGTGTGGGTATATGCATATATATGTATGTATGTATTCTGAAAAATCTAGAATTAAGTATACACACATGCAAAATCATTTGAAGCTATTGTTTGTAGAAAAATGTAGGTGCTACATAGTTGTTCTTTGCAAGGTTCTAAAATGTCTATGGGACATTAAAAGATAGTTTTTGGAAAATAAGACTACACACACACACGTGTATTGGGGTACAATTATATGCATATTTGTGCATGTGGGTGCATACAAATATGTAAGTTGGTGCATGTGGGAATATTTGAAAATTTGAAGAAATGAAAATTTGTAAATAGTACTCATAAGATTTAAAATGAACATTAGAATGCATTATTTGAATAAATAAGTTAGAAGTTACGAACCAATAAAATTTGGTTCTAAAGTATGGAAAATAGGAAAAATTGCTTAATAAGCTGCAACTTTTGAGTATTTATTTAGGAATATTTATGGATTATATTCAGTAAATAGTAATGTTCATTGAAAGAATATATGGAGAGTTTCACGTATAAGCTTAAACTATTGTATTTGGAATTTTGTGGAATAAGTTATGATTTTTCAAAATTATTGAAAAATAATTCAAAAGTAAAGAAAAAGAAAAATCAAATAATGTAAAGGGTATAAATGAGATTAGGAGAGAAAGAGGAGCTAAATAAAAACACAATATTATACGTATATATTTTAGGATTTGACATTTGCTTGAGTACCCAGAGGAGGACCGGAAAAGAGGATACTAAGGAAGGTAAAGGTAAACAAAGGAATACAGGTAGAAACCCTCTTTATCTTATTCTTATGTATTTAATTCTACATGATTGTATGTGCCATGTGATATGCCGTAAATTATTGCCGTATGATGTTGAGGTGAATCTTCGTGCCATAAATTATTGCCGTATAACGTTGAGGTAGGACCTCATGATGTGTACTATTGCTGTATATGTCGTATGAACATGTGGCTTATTTTCATGATTGTGAATTTCATATATAACTATATGATAAACTGTGGTTTCTACGGGTATTTTTAAATCTCACCCCCTTTCCAACAAAATACAGTAGAGGCAGGTAGCTCAAAAGGTAAGGAATTGGTGACAAGAGAAGAATAGAATGGAGATGGAAGAACCCTCTTTACATATAATTTGGTTTAAGTAGAAGTTTAAGGTTTTATTTTGATATAAGCCTAGATGATTTAGATGGGTATGTATATATGATTGTATAAATTATGTATACATTAATCCGAGACAGAAAGTAGACATGAGGAGAACGGTTTATGAAGGAAAAATTGTTTTTGTTTAACTGTAAATATAAGAGTGATGACCCAGGATCAAACCTGGCATTTTGAGAACTAATTGGCAAACAACTTTAAATAAAGGTTATTTTAAAAAGTTTAAAATTTTTCAGAAAGGCCTAATCTAAAGAAAGTAGGTAAAAGACTGTTTTATAAAAGGATTTACATGCTTAGAATAACTTCACCAAATAATTAAGAAGTTTAGATTGGGCTATGTTAAATAAAAGGGGTGTGACAATCATCAAGGTGGAGAAGCTATAGTTTTTCATGTTTTGCTTTACTTATCTAAGGAGCAAAGTAACATGACATTGTCATTGGCCAAGCCATTTCTATTCACGAACCTCACGATGTCAACAGAGAAGATGAATCAAAGACCTAGTCAGCTAAAACAAGAAGAAGAACTAGAGATTGAGATATGGGCAAATTCATCTTTTTAATTTTTCAACATGCAATTGAAAATCGGATCCCACAAAAAATGGTGGGATAGTTTATGGGAAAATCACCTTCTATCAAAAATTTAATTCCCATCTATTTTTCCTATCAAACATCCTCTGCTGATGGAAAATGCAAATTTTCTACTTCTATTCTAAGATTTTCAGTGAATCAAACGAGATTTAATAAATGATTTTAAAGTCTAATTATAATAGGTAATTGTGTGGAGGATACGAGTGGAAACACGCTACACTAGGCCATGCTTCATCCTTAATAAGCTTAGCTTGTTTTGTAAGAATTTGGTCTGAGCCTGGCTTGTGGTATGTTACATCCTTTTTTTAAGGCTTAGCCTGGCATCTACATAGTCTGGCCTAGTATGAAGCCTATTAAAAAACCTGCATTTTAAAAAGTAGGCTAATAGGCCACAAAATAGGCTATTGGTCTATTGTGTTGTGCATGTTGATCCTAAAATTTTGGAAGTCATGATGCTTCGGGGGCCAATAGTTTGTTTCATAAATACATTAATTTTACTTCTTTGGTCTCCCATACAGTAGAAGTTAGCTGAGTTTACTTTTAATTAATCTTAAATATGATATTTTAATCTATTTTTATTATTTTTCAAATTTATAATTTTTTTTTCAAATTATCCCTATTAAAAACCCTTATTAAGGGATTTTCATTGGAGATAGTTTCCAACGCAAACAATTAAGAGTATTTTAAGAAACCAACACATTTATATTATAAATAACTAAACTAATTTTTCAATTTCTACTAATTACTCCCTCCATTACAAGTTATAAGTTATTTATAATCATCTTATCAAAATCAAGCTGAAGTGGTCAATTCATTAATTTTGTCCAAAAATGAAAATTGATTCACTTTACCCATAGTCAAAAGTATAGAAAAACACTGCATTGTATCTCATGTCACATCGACAAATGGAGAAGACAACCTCTTTACCTTTCTTACCCTCCACTTCTTATTTTCACGATTAGATCAATTTTAAACGGTACAGATTTTTTTTTTTGGTGAAATTAAACGGTAGAGATTTAGTATTGTATAAAATATTACTACAATATCAAGTAACCAAAAAAATATTTAAATAAATTTAAATTATTAAAACTTGATCTAAATAGTACACATTTTTATTTACTTTTCATAGGATATCAAATATCAACTATTCAAAGTTAATTTAACGATTAAATAAATTGGAAGGAAGTGGAGGGTAAGAGAACTTGAGAAGTTAGCCACCATCAAGTGACTTATATTATAAATTAATAAATTCTTGGAAAATTTTTTGACAAAAATCACAGAATTAATTTTATTTCAGATTCCCCTCAAGACTCTAATAAATGCAATTGTTTAGGTCTTTTATAAACAACTGAAATAAGGAATTCACAATAAAATATGGACGATTAACTAGAAATATGAATAAGGAAATTAACAACTCTCACAGATGCAAGTACTCAAGTCTTTTACGAACAAGTATAGTAAGGGGATTCACAACAAAAATTAGACGAATAACAAGAAATATAAGCAAATTAACAACAAAATAACGCATAAATTGGCAAATATATTATATGACCTCCGACATCAAAGCTCCGGTGCTTATCACTAGAGCTCTAGCAACTGTAGACCCCTTTTTCGGGGAAAAATGTCTTTTCACTCACAAAATTTAATTTCTCTTTACCCTAAATCCTGCGGTGAAGTTTCAGAATCTTATGGGGAGAATCTGAAATAAAATTGTTTCAGTAGTGTTTGTCTGGAATCCCTTAATTCTTTTAGAAAGCGATGAGTATTATAAATACCATTGAGAGGGGAGACATGAATGTAAGTACCGGATTATTTGCTATGACACCTCCATCAATCAAATGGAACTCTTGGTATTGTTCTGAAAAATAATGTGGAGGAAGATACGTTGGTGCAGCTGTAGTTCCAATGCATATATCTGACAGCTTCACATCTTGATCTACATTGTTCTTTTGTTTCAGCTACATAGTCAAAATTGCCATAATCAGAGAGTAGAATGTATTTCAATCAGAGTTTATAATTATCTCCCACTAACAAACACATATATATTACCTTAAAGCTCGAGAAAATATGAGGTCGGATTTCCTTCATGTCGAAGGTTGGAATTACAACGTTGGTCACTGTGTCACTCAGTTTTATTCCCTCCAACTTCTTTGTTATGATGTCACCTAAACTCTTCCCATTGTACTTGGGTCTGCCGATACTTTGTAGCAAGCTGGTACATATATTGATATATATAAACATACAAAGTAATTACTCATCTTATTCTTAGTATAAGATATATTTTAATGAAAAAATTGAATTATAAAATGGGTAAGGACATGGGGAGTATTATTTTATTATCTGCTGCAACACAGTTTAGTAAATAGATTCTTTGAAAATATAACTAAACACAATTAAAGAGTGACCAAAAAAGGTGGAGAGAAGAGAGCAATAGATAAACAAAATGTCCGAAAACTCGATTACTGTGTCCATACGTATTCTGCAATTAATAGAAGAGATAACTTGTTCAAATCTGCTTACGATAAATATGTTTAGATAAACTATATGACAAAACTTCTCTTACATGCTTACCTTATCAATGGTAAAATGACAATCAACAAGCCATATTTAGACTTTGAAGCACCAATCCAAACAAGCATGAAGAAGATATATAATATTGTGTCCATTGTTTGCCTGATACAAATAAGTATAGGTCAGTTCTTATGGACGCAGCGTTTAAACTTTAATTTGATATGATTTGATTCTTATAATTTTGACTTGTTTGTAACCTAATTTCTAAATTTTGACTTAAGATTTACCATGTAAAATATAAAGTCCTCTGTTTTAAAAAATACAATTATATATTTTACGAGGCTTACTGAAATTTTTAATGGTTTAAATTATAGTCATTAAATTGAGTTAGTTAAAATTTAATGGTCGAGTTTCAATGTAACTGAACAAAAACTGTTAGGATTGACTTGCACCAAGTGAAAATTTAAAAATTGAATTACAGTTGAGTTAAAAGAATTATAACATCCAACAAAAATAATTTTTCCTAAATTATTATATATTCACACACATGTTAAAACTTAAAATTGACTCCTTCCCATTAACTTTTCAAAGATAAATTTTCAGTGTAGTACCCTCGTGGGGGGAAAATTTCTTTGGATATGTCTTTGTAGAGCTTCAAAATTTCCGTGGCAGTAAATTTAGGACGGTTGTTGTTATCTTTATCTGGTGCAGCAAGCATGGCCGTGATAAGTCCACCAGTGCTGGTCCCAGCTATCACGTTAAAATAGTCGGCGATCCTTGCATTTTTGTCATATTCCTGGAATATTAATTAATGTAAATATTAAATAGAAGTAAGTCTCTCTCTGTCTTTTTTTCCCAAACATAAACTAGATTCACGGTATAAAATTATGTTCAAAGCCGGAATCAGTTACAGTGGTAAGCGCAAAGCTTAGCTCACTCTACTAATTTGATTTGGATCGTCCAGATATAATCTGGACAGATCTAAACGGTCTAAATTTGATTTTATAAAAATTTATATTTTTTTTAAAAAAATATTTCAGTAGATTCAGAATAAAAAATAAAAGCAATCTGTCAATTACTATTTTTTTAAAAAATAATTTTTTACTTAAAAAATTATTATTTTAAATAAAATCTAATCTGGAAAGTTTAGATTAGATTAATAGAATGAGCTAAATTTTAGGTGAAATTATACAAAGCAGGTGGCATCGTTTTCATGTTTGGGTTAACTTTTACTGATAAATGCTTCTCATAAAAAATCATCAAAAGTATAAACATTACTGGTTGCTCAACAACAATCATAACCACCTGGATTCATAAGATTTGGACCGTTATAATTTTTATCAAATGACAATTGTTAAATCAAAAAATCACTTTTTGAGAAAGTAAAAATTAAGATATCATCTTTATTTTAGATCATGTGCTCATTACAATAATTATTTTTTAAAAAATAAAATAAAATTTGGACCATTAACTGTTCAGGTTTGACGAGAGATTAGTGACTTTTTAAAATTGACGAGCATCAATGTGAGTCCTAAAGCCATAATGAGAAGGAAACCAATTTTTTATTGCCCATGATATTCCACCCACTCCCACGCCATTTTTTCTTCCTTTTCTGTCCTTCCTATTCGCCCACCCCTCATTCATGATCAGCTCCTTATTCTCTGTCCTTCTGTGATGTGCTTATGTTTCTTTAATTTTCATTGTCTCAGTTTTTTTATTTTTTTAATAATATTTAAGTGAAAATAATTTTTTAACATATTTTTTATATTTTTAATTTTAATATTATTTTTAGACTTTAGACTTCATTTATTTATATTTATTGAATGCATCCGATACAATGCTTTTTATCATTTACAATTTTTTCTAAAATCATTTAGCTCTTTTCACTTCTATAATTTTAATATTTTTCTTCAATTTATTAAATTATATAAATACATGCAGCATGTGTGTGTGTATTTTCAGTCATTTTACATCAAAACATGCTTTGTAATTATATCTTCCAAACAAATTTACTTCATGAAAATGAATTTTTTTCTAAAATTCAATCCAAACATAAATTACATTATACTAACTGGTTTATATACTTTTTTTAACTTATATAAATTTTTATTTATTAAAAATATCTAATTAAGTATTCTAGTATTCCAAGAATTTTTATCAATAATACATTAATTATTTTTATTTTTTATAATTTTAATATTTGTCTTGAAATTATCACATTGTGTGCATATTATATATGCATCATATAATAAAAATATGTCATTTTCAATCATTTTATATCTTAACTCACTTTTTCATCACTCATCTAAACAAGTTTTACTGTATCAAATTGTTATTTTTACAAAAGTCAGTCCAAACATAAACTACAACACTATCTGACTTCTATCCTAATTGAATTTGCAGAAATATGATTGGAAAAAGCCATTTTTTTCATTGCTAATCAAACACACTCTAAGTTTACAAAAAAAATCAAATGAAATAAAATCCCCTTTTACTGCATATAATCCAAACACAACCTTGATCATGTAAGAAAAGCAAAAGAATTAACTTTATAATAATAAATTCTAATATCGAAGAATATTCAAATAATAACGAAATCAACCAAACCTGAAGCTCTTTCTCAAGGCATTTCAGAATAATTGCTGGGATAATGCCCCTAACACCACCTCCATCAATGCTGAGAATAGTAACAGTGTCGGATTTATGAGAAAGTGACATTGTTTCAGGTAACTGCGAGGAAGAAGAAGATATCCACCCAATAACTGATCTAATTGATGAAAGAGAAGTACAAAAAAGATGTGTTGGGTATTCAAAATCATCGTGAAGGGTAATTATATATAGTTGTAGACCTAACTTGCATTTAGATTTCTTAATGATCAAATTATTGAATATCCAGCTAGAATTGGCATAATTTATTTATATTGACCAAGACTT
This sequence comes from Vachellia collinsii, assembly GCA_006871305.1. NCBI lineage: Eukaryota > Viridiplantae > Streptophyta > Magnoliopsida > Fabales > Fabaceae > Vachellia > Vachellia collinsii. The sequence goes on from QFDD01000765.1 coordinate 30,664, forward strand.
TAACACCGCGTCTTTATAAACAAATAAGACCCAAAAATAAAAAAGACCGAGATGGGAATGAGATGCTTTGACTTACAGTTCCTTAAATTTATTTTGCTGGATTCCACAATCATCCATGACTTGGTGAATTACTTTTACATTACCTTGCTTCTCAATGATTGCCTTTGACCCCGTCCAGCTACTTGTATTCTGGTTATGCAAATCGCCTATGAGCAAGGGCAATCTGGTCCGTTTGTAATCTAATTCCCAACTGCAAACCAAAGGACAAATTAAACCCTAGACAGCTGCAACCATGCCCATGAAGAGCGTATACGGCGGCGATAATGAACTGGAGGATACGATGGCCAAGGGCGTCTGCAACGACCATCAATACATATATAGGATGATGAAGAGGATTGGTGGTCCGCGACAACGGTTTAATCAGAATATGGAAAAAGGTAGATTAAGCAAGTATTTGTCTTGAAGAAACAAATAAAGTAATAATAGAGAAGGAGCACTACAACAAAAGAGACTTCTCATATCCAAAGTTTTAGGCTCCTAACATCCATTTTGTGGTGGATATCTTTGCCAGAGATATAAGAAACATCGTGATGTCACATCCAACTATAGCTGAACATAAGAAGCGAGCCTCTAACATCCAGCATTATATGAGCTGAACGTGAGAGTAGAGCCTCTCACATCCTTCTACTCTCACGTCCAGCATGAGAGTTGGCATGTCCAGCCTTCACTAAAAAAAAAAATCAATTTCGGTGATGAATTTCAGCGGTGACATTTGAGTCGCCGCTGACCTTTTCCGTCGTCGCTAAATGTGACTTTCAAATGTAACCAATTTTTGTCACTACCGAAGGCTAAACTTTCAGCAACGACTTCTTTCAGTAACCACTAAAGTTAAGAAATTTATTTTAAATTTTAAATTATTTAAAATTAATTTATTTAAAATTTCTTGCCTTCAGTGGTGACTTTTTCTGTTGCCACTGAAGGTAAAAAAATTTTTTAAAATTTTAAATTATTTAAAATTTACTTGTTTAAAATTTATTTTAAATTTCTTGCCTTTGACTTTCTGTTGCAACTGAAGGTAATATTTATTTTATTTATAAATTTTTTTATTAAAAATAATATTTTTACCTAAAAATAATATTTTTGAAAAATAAAAATTATGAAATTAATAATTATAAAAGTGTATAAAAATATTAACATATTAAAATGATATATTAGTCAATCAATAATATACTATATATAAAATAAAATACAAATATAAAAATAATAAACACATACATTAAAATTATCATCCAATTTACTTTTTATTTATAATAATATTAGATATTGTATATATAGATATATGTACAAATAATATACATATATAAATATGTGTGTGTAAATATCTATAATTTATTATGTATAAAAACATTATATATATTTAAATATGTGTTTAAATTATGCAAAGTTATTGCAGTTCAATTGGCAAAGGTTCACGTGCGCGGCCAAGGGGTTAGATGTTCAATTCTTAGATAAGGCAAACCTTTAGATTTATTAGCTGGCAACATGTGGCAATGCGAGGTAACGACATGTGGCGTAAGTGAGGTGACATATATGTGGCGACACGTGTTGTGCAGGGAATGGTGGTGATATGGCAGCCTTTGGTGACGTGGCACCGCCGGTGATGATGTGGCAGTTAGTGAAGTAAATTATTATTTTTAAATAATTATGAAAATACTTTCAATATCAACAAAAAAGTCACAGCTGAAGATACACTTCGGTGGCGCTAAAGGGGATCAAGTCGCCATCAAAAGTCTTTTCAGTGGTAACTTATTTTTGTTGTCGCCGATACCTTAAGCGATAGTCCCTGCGGAGGTGACTTTTCGACTATGACTTGTCTTCGCTGAAAGACTTTCAGCAGCGACTTTTATACTTTCATCTGAAAAGTCAATTTTTTTTTGTAGTACTTTACTATGGACGTGAGAGGTGAGAGGCTCTTTTTGAGATACCTCTCACATCCAGCTCTCAAAATGTTGGATGTGACAACTCTGTATTATTTTTCTTAAAATTATATTTGTTACACCATTATAAACTAAACTTGCTTCTAGCAAACCATAATAGCAAACAAACTTTCATTACAAGATATTGGTTCTAAATCGCTAGCCAGCAAACAATTCTTAAGGTAAGTCAATTACAACATATATCTTAGCAACAAAATGTAAAACTATATCTAAAATTGCATAAAAGTATACCTAGATTGCATTTGATAATTCAGTAGCTATGTATTAACAAAATTGTAAACATATATATCTCCAAAATTTGCCAACATGTTGAAGGAGAAATTGTATCAATAACTTTCAAATGAAATCAATCTCTTCAGTAGTGTTGTGGGATGGGGAGTATAAAAAACCCTACTTAATGCTTGGAATGTCCACCTCTCACGTCCAGCTTCTTATTGCTGGACATGAGAGGGTATGTCAGAAGCTTGGGGACCCTTCTCAAGTCCATTTTTTAGATACTAGATGTGAAAGGGGGGCGTTAGATCACTTTCTTGTAGTAGTTGAGCAAATAATCTGAATTCTTTATATTGATATGTACACAAAAGAGATATATATATATATATATATGAGTGATGAATCTATGGATTTATGTTTATTTAAGATGATTAATTAATCAATCCCTAATTGATTGCCTGATCTCTAATTTGCTTTTTGATTATATACAAATCCTTAATTTTATTATTCTAACAAAACAGAACAAAATAAATAATGGTTATTTTAGTTAAATATATGCTTAAAATTTGTCACAATCTAAGGCTATTGAATATGCAAACTCTTATGACTGATCCACAATATATGTGTGACAATCTTCAACATCATGTGAGTGTGTTTTTTTAATATTTTTCTTTAAAAAAATCAAGATGTAATATTGGGCAAAATCTTAATGCTGCTCAGAATTATATGAATCTACGCAACTTGGAATAATTTATAATGGCCAACACTCTAATCTCAGAGAATAAAATTAAAAATACGACCATCACCCGATCCCTTGAAGTTTTTAAGGTGTGTATTCTAATTTTTATAATACAATAGTAGAAGACCAGATGGCATCTCTACTGATCATATTATTTCATTTGCTTTAGTAATGTGAATGTGACACTTATTTGTTTTTACAAATGGGGACTACAATCTGACTGTTGATAGATTGTCCAGTGTCATTCATTTAATTGTTTTCGCTTTTTTCCCCTTTATTATTTTGGTTTTTTTTCAATCTGCTGTTAATTATTGAGCATATATAACAACTCAATTTAACTAATTCAATGAAAATGAAATATAGTGCATATATGTAGTTGATTAACCCACGCAACATGCGATGCTGTTTGACGACTCCTAATATTTTGTCGGTTTGTGCATATAAGTTCAATTGACCGACATCTTTTTTTTTTATTATTATTATGAAAGGTAAAATTCAATTAATAAAGCTTGAAAAAAAATGACATAATACCATAAGAAATATGACAAATTAAAAACATTAAAAAAGATGGAAGGGGCATTAAATAAGAAGTTACTCTAGGAAAAGGTCTAAGCATAATATTAATATCAATGATGTGATGATCTCCAGCAATAATGTTTTGAATATTAATGGTATACAAATGATCTTCTTTCTTTTCTTCTATGCATGATTAGAGTCCAGTTATCCGTGGATCTAGGTTGATAAAGAAATAAACATTTTTCTTTTCCATATCATTTGGTTTTTTTGAGGAAAAGCCATGAAATTGTATTTAAATTTACCAATGATCTCTCAATTGGCCGACAACTAAATGGTCTTTAGAACGAGAGGGAATAAAATATTTCATTTGCGTCAGATGGGAGGGGTTTATATTATTTTGGTTAACAGGAAGGATTTTTATGCTAGACATTATAACCACGAAAAGAAATTTCAAAGATGTGATTAAAAATCTAAGTGAAATTGTAAGTGTGTGATGAAAAGAAAAAAAAAACTGCATAGATATGTGATTAAAAAATGATGTGATACCGTAAGCATCTGATTAAAAAAAAATAGAAATCTGATTAATCATTAATCAGGTGAAACTATTTGCCAGTTCTATTAAGATAGCCTATTATTTCATATTTTTAAACCTTTACATTAGGGTGGAGGATATTATTAATCCATTTAAAAGATTCAAACAGTAAAAGTTGACCGTTGCAACCAAAATTGTCCTATATAGGAATGATCTAATAATGTTTCGAAATAATATTATGTGCAATTTTTTTAATCCTACCATATTATGCATGCCCACTTGCCGATTTGAGGCATCTAAAACTGTTTCCTCAAACAAAGAAAATGATTTAATATTTACAACTAGAAAATTTCCCGTATAATATTGTCTGTGATGTTCCCCAAAAAAAATCCACGCGGTGGCCTGGTCCTATATCACAACATTTAAGAAAACCCTCAATCAACAGTAAATTAATGATACAAGCTAAACATCTCAAGTTAAATCTAGTACATTATATTTATAAACCAAATACATTGAATTGGCTTTCTAAGTACTTGTTCGGACCGCACGTGTATAAGTTGTATCAAGTAAAAAAGTTATACATAGAGTATCATTTTTACAAGAATTTGTTTTCAAAACTTGGTTAAGTATTAATTATCACATTTTTACCTAACTTAAGTGATACAAATATTAAGAGTGAATAGAAAATATTTTTTTTAAAAAAAAAAAATAAAGTAAGTGATTCATGAATTTCAAGAATTAAATGGAATTTATGGTTATTCATTCTCTTATATTTTTTAACATTCAATTAACCTCATCTTATGGATACCTCAACCAAAAAAATATATTAATCTAATATTCAAAAAGTACTTATAAATACTTTCTTAAATCAAGAATAAGTGTTTAATTTTACTTATTCTCAATCTTTTGTTGTCACTTACAAACACACACTATAAGAAAAAATAACTTTTTTCCTTATAAATTTATAATATAGTATTAGTGCCCTGTAGAGTTCCACAATTTTCGTGGCGGTAAATTTAGGACGGTTGTTGTTATATTTATCTGGTGCTGCAAGCATGGCTTCGATAAGTCCGCCAGTGCTTGTCCAGTTGGCCCAGCTATCACATCAAAATAATCTGCGATTCTTACATTTTCATCGTGGGCACATGGCTGAACTCGATTTCTGTTGACTTTTTTTAAGTAATTAAAAAATTTAATTAATTAATATATTTATTATTATTTTAACTAATTTTCTTAGTTATAACTAATATGTATAATTTAATAATATCTGTAAATATTAATATATGTTATAATTAAATAATTTTTTATTTTTCAATTAATTTTAAAAAATAAACTGAAACTTATATTAAAGATAATAGATAGGATTTAATAACTTCAATGAGAAATAATGATTAATGAACTTAGATCCATTTGTTTACGTTCATTACGGTGTATCAACCAAATCTCAACTTTTAAACATTTTTATAAAAATTATAATCTACCCAATAAATGGGATCCAGGTGTTAAGATTTGATGGAGAATTGGTTTCAATAAATGGATATAATTAAATATACATCAAATTAAAAGTCATCGAATACCATGATGAGAAGGAAGCCAATTTTTTTATTGCTTATTACGCAAGTCACGTTGCATCTTCTCCCTCCTCATTTTTTTCTTTCCTTTGTGCCCTTATTTTCCTTATTCTGTCCTTTTGTGCTGTGCTTATGTTTCTTTAATTTTATAACTATCAACAGGTATTTATTTCTAATACTCTCTCAAATGAAAATACTTTTTAACAAATTTCAATATTATTTTTAAACTTTATAATTATGTATATTTATTAAATACATCCATTTAAATGGTTTTTAGCATTTACTATTTTTTTAACAATACATTAATTCTTTCCATTTTATATTTTAATTTTAATTTTTTTCTTAAATTTATTAAATTATATAATACAGTGTGTCTATATATATATATATATATTATAAAACTCGTGTCATTTTCAGTCAATTTACATCTAAATATGCTTTTCAGTTATATTTATAAAAACATTATTTTATTCAAACTAATTTTCTTACAAAAATCAATTGAAATATTATTACATTACAGTAATTGACTTAAACACTAACTTAATTATGCAAAAGAACCACTTTTGTCACTGCTAATCCAAACACACACTTTTGATCATGTAAGAAATGCAAAAGAATAAACTTGACACTAACAAATCCTAATATGTAAGAATATTCAGACTTTCCCAAGGCATTGTAGAATAATTGCTGGGATGATGCCCCCAACGCCACCTCCATCAATACTGAGAATAGTAACAGTGTTGGGTTTACGAGGAAGTGACATTTTTTTTTAAGGTAACTGAGAGGAAAAATAAGATATCCACACAATAACTGATCTAATTGATGAAAGAGAAGTACATATATAAAAGCTGAGTTAGGTGTGTGTGTGTGTGTGTGTGTGTGTGTGTGTGTGTGTTCAATATCATCGTCGTGAAGGGTATTTATATGTAGTTATAGACCTAACTTGCATTTGGATTTCTTAATGATCGAATTATTGAATTTCCAGCTAGATTTGGCATAATTTATTTATCAGACCAAGACTTTATTACCACCATCTTCATAAACAAAGAAGACCAAGACTAGGAATACCCAAAAATTAAAAAAAAAAAAAAAAAA